>PITB01010265.1:0-16871 GCA_004024585.1 Paradoxurus hermaphroditus
GAGACGGAGACCCTGCGGAGAGGCTCTGGGTCAGATCTGGGACTCGGCTACCGTTCAGGGGCCGCACGTGGATAATTTACATAATTTATAGACACCGACGGCGTGCTCTGTCGCCGTGTCCTTTCTGTGCCGGGCCGGCTTTCTCCGGCAGCCTCCGCGTCCCGATCTTTGGGATTGCTGAGCTCACCTTCCCTCGGCATTCTGTCTCCTGGGCCTCTCAGCCCTGCGGCTCCCCAGGCCTTCTGAACTCGTGTCAGAATTTGGTGATTAAGACTTTTTTCTGTGGCCTCCTTCTCCCCACCAGCCTCCTATCTGACATAGCTTCCAAATTATTTATGTATTGTGAAGACAAAGAATTTGTTTTTGATTTCTCAAAATGTAAAATAATAATGTTCTTTTTTGAAATACATGGTACACCCATGTTTAGTGGGTTAATAAGTTCTAGACCGTCTGTGTTCAGATCCCGGCCCTTCCACTTCCACACCTCAGGGAGGGACGCCCTCCGTCCATGTTGGCCTCTGCACGTTGCACGCGTGTCCCCCCCTCGTCCCTCCTGTGTCGGGCACAGTGCTCGGGTGTAGACAGATCAGAGCTGGGGGCAGCCGGTGGTGGGCCTGGCTTGGTGTGCGAGATTGGCCGCCCTCTTCCTGGAGCCCTTTTCCTTTTTTCTGCAGAATACTTAAGGAGCATGAGCATTCTCTGAAAGGCCATAGCATTTTCAAAAGTACAATTTTATTGTTGAAATTACATACCGGGCTTTGGTGTATATGCAGTATTTTGGATTGCTTGCTGTACTTCCTTTATTTTTTTGAAATGAGTGTCTTGTAAGTAGGAGACTGTATAGCCCTTGAACGCAGGCAGGAGGAGTGACCTTCACATTTATGTGATGTCCCGCGCCCTGGGAATTTGACTTGCAGGTCGTCAGGAGTTAAGAATCGTCACCGTCAACATGGCCAGTCCCTTGTGCCTGCGTGGCCCCCCTCACATCCTGAGCTTCGGACTTAATAGAATTTCTAAGGACTTCCGCAGTTCAATTAGAATCTAATCGTGCGTTTTGATACTCAGCACCTGTTTTGATTTTTAAACTGTTGTGGCCTCGGTACTGTGTTGCAGGGACCCAAAAGTGCTTTTCAGCTAGTGTGCTGACTGCTTCTTACACAGTGCTTTGTTTTACCTAAAGGAAGTGTTGGTCAGTCATTTTGTAAGTATTTGTCGGATACGTGCGCACGCCAGGTGTGGAAGCAGAGGAAAGCAGCGAGGCGGCAGGAACCATGAGGTCCTGGAGCCCGCGGAGCCGGGCTTTGGGGTCAGTGGGGGTGATGAGCTCCTCTGTGTGTGCAAGTCAATTTAGCGCCTGTTTCGCCGGCATGGACCGTTTCGGCTTGTTTAATTTCAGCCATGAAGTATGTTTTTTCATAGTTGTACCAGTATATACCATTTTAAGAAATCTTAGCTCTTTAGCTATAACCAAATGATGAACATATATTAAGTCTGGACAAATGGAGATAGAAGGAAGAGAAATTATGGACACAGGATAATGGGTAGAAATTGGTCTATGTTTTTCACTAGAAGCTTTCCATAATTCTCAGCATCGTAACTTTGCACTTTTTACTATGTAGATTTTCCATCCTCCCTACTCCTTTTAATTAAATTAAAATTTAAAACAAAATATTTTTCTGACTTTGAACATGTGGTAAACACTTTTTATTTGAAATTCAAGAAATGAAATTTTCTTTTAAAAAAAAGTTTTTTTAAGTTTATTTTGATAGAGTGTGCACACATGTGCACATGAGCAGGGGAGGGACAGAGAGAGAGAGAGAGGGAGGCACAATCCGAAGCAGGCTCCAGGCTCCCAGCTGTCAGCGCAGAGCCCAATGCAGGGCTCAAACTCACGAACCATGAGATCATGACCTGAGCCGAAGTTAGACACTTAAGCTACTCAGCCATCCAGGCACTACCACCACCACCCGTGTTTTTAAGTAAGCTCTACTCCCAACATGGGGCTTGAATTCATGACCCCAAGATCAAGAGTCACGTGGTCTACTGACTGAGCCAGCCGGGCGCTCTGGATTGATTTCTTTGGCATATTACATTTTGTGGTGAGAAATTTTTCATTCTGCACACTGTTGATTCACATATCAGTGTATACGTTTTTTAATGTTTACTTATTTTTGAGAGGGGAAGAGAGAGAGAGAGAGAGGGTGCATGCACACACGTGCGCAGGGGAAGGGCAGAAAGAGGGGGACTGAGGATCCAAAGGGGGCTCTGTGCTGACCGCAGCGAGCCGGATGCGGGGCTCAGACTCCTGAACTGAGTTTGGTTCCTTCCACATACCAAGTAATTTTGTTCGAAATTTGGTTTTATGATGAAAAAAGATTTTTTTAACTTTCAGTAACAGGACAGAAATCGTTTCAGCAAAATTTTTATTGAGATAATGTAGACTCGTGTGCAACTATTGGAGATAACACGGAAGATCCCTTGTTTGCATGGCCCGACTTCCCCTGGGGTTATGTTTTGCAAAACTACTGTGATGATCACAACCAGGATATTGACGTTGATATAAGGCATTGATATTATTCAGGTATTTCTGGTTTCACTTGAACTCTCGTGTGTGTGTGTAAAGAAATCGGATTTTATTCTTAGGAAACTACTGGAGTACTGACTTCAGTTGGGTCCGTCATCCGGCGGGAGGGCCGCTTAGCCTCGTGTGCCTGGGCTCTCTCATCAGGTCACGCTGTCTGGATGACGCTTGGTCCCTCTGGGTCACGGCGTTCTATAGTTGTTATACGAGAGCACTGCAGAACTTGACATTGTAACCTTCATCCTTTCTCTTTCTGTGTTTAGGAAGAAAAGGCTTCTCTTTTACATCGTACTCAGGAAGAAAGAAGAAAGAGAGAGGTAAAAACAGTTTTATAATAGTGTCTTTAGATTAGCATTTTCCGTAGCGTTCAGATAAGTGTTGATTGGGCTCTTTTACATGTGTACACATACCTAGATGCAGATTTGTGTGTCTGTTAAGCTTTAGAGACATTTCTGTATTTTTTGGATTTTGTAATAAGTAGTTTATTCTGTAACCACTGTGGAAAAGATGGACTAAAAGGGCAGTTTCCAGAACCCAGGGGGAAAATAGGCTTTCATAAAGGTCAGCAGCTTGCTTTGACAGCCCCAGAAGGTCTGGAGAGGCTCAGCGCACAGCACTCATATTTTGCCAAGCAAAAGAAGCAAACTCACTCCGAAGGCGGTTACCTTCACTCCCTGTGCAGATGAAAACCAGACGAAAGAAGCTTGCGACGTTTGTTGTTTTATTCTTTTTTTTTTTTTAATATCTATTTATTTATTTTGAGAGAGAGAGAACGTGCGCACACACACACACACACACACACGCACTTGGGGAGGAGGGGCAGAGAGAGGGAGAGAGAGAATCCCAAGCAGCCTCCATGCTGTCAGCACAGAGCCCTATGCGGGGGCCCGATCTCATGAACCCTGAGATCTCGACCTGAGCCGAGGCCAAGAGTCAAATGCTTAACTCACTGAGCCACCCAGGCGCCCGTTTTATTCTTTATTTTACATTTCATCTTTCTGGTGACAGTGGCTTTATTTAATTAATTAATCCGCGAATATGGCGTTTTATGACCTACTTTTCTAGATTTTTGTTTTGTTTTCTAACAATTTGTTTCTTTAACAAATACTAATTGAGAGCATATTACATTCCGGGACTGCTCTGCCTGCAGGGGACACAGATAGTGAATAAGACAGATTAATTTCCTGGGCACTTGGGATTCTCTCCCTCTCTCTCTGCCTGTCCCTCCCCCACTCTCACACATGCACACATGCACACATCTCTTCTCTCTCAAAAAATAAACTTAAAAAAAATAATGTTCTTGCTTGGTTGTAGAACCCAGAGATTCACCAAGATATCGAGGCGGCGCTAAGTGCTGCGAGGGCAGGAGAGTGTCGGGATGGGAACTGCGGGGGCCTGCTGTCGGATGGGGCGTTCAGGGAAGGACTCCGACCCGGTCCAGTTGAGCAGGGTCCCTGAAGGATGAAAAAGCAGCTCCCATGGAGAGCTGGAGGAAGAGCTTTCTAGGTGCAGGAGGCAGCGGGTATAAAGACTTCCAGACGGGGCGTCTCACCTTCGGCACTGTCGACATCTCGCACCCGATAATTCTTTGTTGCGGGGGTTTGTCCTGTACGTCAGAGGGTGGTTAGCAGCCTCCAGCGCCTCTACTCTACCCACCAGATGCCACAACCCTCCCTCCCTCTGATTAAGATCACCAGACATGTCTCCAAAAATTACCAAATGTGGTAAAATTGCTCGTAGTTGAAAATGATTACTCAAAGGACATTTGTTGGTTAATGTCTCATCTTTTCTGGAAAATTCTCAGCTCTCATCTCTTCCAATAGTATTTCTTCCTCTCCTCTTCTTCTTGGACTCAGATCACATATGTATTTGGCCTTTGCCTTGTGTCCTATGGGTCTCCTGTACTCTTCTGTATGTTTATCCTTTTGAATATTTCAGCTTTGGTTTGGGTATTTCTTCTGACATAACTTCTGATTTATAGATTCTCTCTTTACCAGTGTCTAATCGTTACATATATCCATATCCACTGAACTCTGGATTTCAGATTTTTATTTTAGTTCTAGACTTTTCTTTGATTCTTTTAATTTCATGACCATACTTATAGATTATTAAAGATCATTTTTAAGCTCCAGTATTTGGATCACGTATGGGTTTGTCCTCTTGATTTTTAGTTCTTGTCTTTCACCTAATTATCTTGTGAATGCTGACACTGTATGTTCCAAAGTGAAGAGAGAGCTGCAGGCTCTAGATGACGATCTCTTCTCTCTGGGGAGACTCACATTTTCTTGTGGCAGGCCGTAGGGAGAGGGACGGGTCGCTTCAGCTGACCCAGGGCTAAGCTGATCTGCAGCTGGCCTTCATTCCCTGTCAGGATCGATCTGTTTCCAGGCCACCTGAGGTGGAGCCGTTGGGTGGTCCCAGCCAGGACACTGGAATGTCACCAAGACTTCCCCCTCAATCAACTGAACGAATAAAAATAAATGGAAAACTCACGGGACAGTATGTGGGTTTTTAATCAGGTGCTCTTAGAATCATCATAGTAACGAACAGGTTCCAAACTAGCTTTAAGCTCAGGGCTGCTTTTCCTGTAACCATTTGAGGCTCAGAAAGTATGTCCGCACGACCTGATCGGTCTCCTGGGTGAGTGTGTGTGTGCCTTCAGGGCCTGGCAGGTCGCCCTCACTGAAAGCATGAGACCGTGTCACGTGGTAGGATGGTACAGGTTGCAGTGTCACACTGACCGTGAATTCTGAGTGTCACGTCTTTCAGGACCACTGTATCTTTATGGGAATTTCAGCTTCTGCATCCTAAAGCCGGGAGTAACGTTCATCTAAGATTGTGAGGCATCTCAGGGTTGGCGCATAGTAGGCTTTCAGGCGGTGGTAGCTACATCGCTTATAATAATGATGTGAAAATTTATATATTTTTGCTAGGGTCACTGAAAACTTTAAAGACAGTCTTAAGTCAGCCAAACCTGGAGTTTCTGCTTTGAAATGAGAAAAGTGACTTTTAAAATTGATATTTGTGTTGTCTGTTTTCCTTTTTATATTTAAAACTGAAATGTGGTTAGCAGTCTTACCGTGCTGGCGGCAGGGATGTAAAGTGGTGTAGCCATTTTGGAAAACAGTCCGGGAGCTCGTCACGTGTTAGTTCGCTCCTGGGCCTGCACCCGAGGGAAAGAGAGCTACGTCCCCACAGGACTTTCACAGGAGCGCGCGCAGCAGCGCTGTTCCCAGCAGCCCAAGGTGGGAACTGCCCGAGTGTCCGTCAGGCCGCAAATGATCAACAGAATGTGCACAGCCGTACAATGAAATATTGGTTGGCCATAAAAAGTATGCAGTATTGATATGTGACACAACACGGATGAGCCTTGAAAATCTCACGTAGGCGAAAAGAGCCTGACGCAGAAGGCCACATGTTATACGATTCCACGCTAAGAAATGTCCAGAATAGGCAATCCCAGACAGACAGAACTCTGGTTGGTGGTTGCGGCGGATGTAGGGGGAACCAGGACGGAGCGAGAGATGAGCGCTGATGGGTATGGGGGCGTGGAGCGGGTGATGGAAGTAGTCTAAAACCAGACGGCGGTGGTGGTCGAACTTCTCATATATTATAAATCGGTAAACGGTACACTTGAAAGATTGGATTTTGTGGTATGTAAGTTCGATAGTTCTTTTTTTTTTTTTTAAGTCTTTACTAGCTCAGTGTGAATTCGCTCTGACCAGTTGTTCCTTCCTCCCTTCATTATGCAGGAGGAAAGGCGAAGATTGAAAAATGCAATAATTATACAGTCATTTATCCGAGGCTATCGAGACCGGAAACAGCAAGTAAGTTTGCTCTAAAACCGAGAAGGAGTCGGGAAGGCGTGCCAGAGCTTGTTTTAAACACGGCCTCGGAGTCGGAGAAGTGGAGTCTGTTTTGTGGGTGTTTAGTGCACCTGTTAAATGAAAGTTAATGTTGATGGCAGTGTTTTCCCCAGTAGTTAACTGTATTAGTTTACATCGACATGAAGATTTACAGCTGGGGAGTTTCGAGGGGATTTTTACAGAATAAAATAGAAGCATGGGCTGCAGCTAAAGACCAAAGTGGGAGGAAGTGGCAGAGACTCTTCTGGGGGAATGGAGAGTCTTTATTCCGATCCGGGTTTGCTGGGATTTATGGCACCTTTTCCCAAGAGCTGCGCCGTAACGGCTGCCTAACCTGAGCCCCTGCCGCTGCCGTTCAGACGCCGGGGCACACTTAGACCGCAGCGGCTGCTCGCCGCCCCTCACGCCTGTGTGTCGCTTGTCTTGTCTCCAGCACTCCATCCAGAGAAGTGCGTTTGATCGCTACGCCAGCGCCTCGCAGTCCGGTGGCTCTTTCTCCATTGCCAGTGGTCCCAATCTTACCCTTTTGGTGAGGCGGCTTCTGTTTTTCTACAAACAGAACGAAGACTCAAAACGTTTGGTGAGTGTTAAGTATGTTCTCACTTATCCTTACTTATGTATTTTCCAGTGTGTTTTAAATGGGGTCAGATAACCCTCCTGTGTGCCTTCGTGAGCTTCCCTCAGCACCCCCAAAGTAGGTCATCTTCGTGGTGTTTGTTTTACCTCTTAGAGAGCAATAGAAATTTTCAGTAGTTTTTTTTTCATTTCTTTATTATGGAAAATTTCAAGTATAAGAAAAAGTGGAATAATCTATTGAGCCGTCCTCCATGTACCCATTACTCAGCGTTGATAGATATCAACACCTGTATCACCCAGAGCCCCCATACCTGTGCCTTCAGTCAGTCGAGCGATGCGCACCTAGATGTCATAGCAGGTTATCTGTAAATATTTTGAAGTATATTGATTTTGAGGGAGGAGGGGCAGAGAGAATCCTAAGCAGGCTCCATGCTGTCAGTGTGGAGCCGGATGCCGGGCTCGATCTCACGAATCGTGACATCATGGCCTGAACCTAAATCAAGAGACAGGCGCTTAATGGACCGAGCCGTCCAGGTGCCCTTGTAATTACACACTTTAATATAAATCTCTAACGTACAGGGCCTTGCTCTTAAAACGTTCAGAATATAATTGTAGTACCTTAAAATTTTATAGGCTCTGATGTTATCAGTGATGAGGAACAGTGTTGGAAAATATTTATGGATATATAGATAGATAAACTTTTAAAAAATGTAACTTGTTGCAGTGTCGTTTCTCAGGAAATATTAAGAGATTTCTGTGTATTTATTAGGTTAAATATGTATTTGTTCTTAGAAATTCTTGTTTACTTGTAATTAAACTTTCAAATTATTTTAAACGCTGGTACACAATGAAAGGTAAGTCTTCCATACCGCACCGTACATACTAGAAAGTCCCCGCAGGAAGTGTAAATACAGAGACAGAGGAACACTTTGTTGTGTATCTGGTGTTTGGCTTTAATTTTCTCTAATTATTCCGGAGTTAATAATTGCCTCCCTTTTGTTTAATTTTCTCTGAGTCGCTTGATAAGGTTGTTGTCCAGTTCGACAGTACTATAGAATGCTTCTCCGTGTAATTTTCCGTGGCTGCGGGTGTGGGGCGGTCTGATGGTCCGTTTCCCTGGAGCTGCTCTTGGGTTTCGGGAACCTCACGCACCGGTTTGGACCCTTTGCCTCTTGTTATCTTGGGAAAGTCATTTGCTTTACCTCAGTTTCAGATCCTCCTTCCTGATTCCATTGTCTTCTTGCTTTCTTAGTGTACTCCCTTCATGTCCTCAGCTGACTTCCCAGGAAGATGAGTAAGGTGTTTTTAAAACTTCTCTCATCTGCGTTTAGGAAATAATAACACTAAGTTAGGCAAAGTAAATGTTTGATGTAGCGATAGTACAACCTTTTGGATGTTGTTGGTACCTTTGTCAAGGTTGAAAATACAGTAACAGAACGCAGTCCATAATGTTCAAGTGTAACTACTGCCTTGGGTTTTCTATTTCATAGGCAACGTGAATCATAATTACTTGATTAATATATTTGCAGCCTTATTCTTGAAGTTTCTACCCTTGCCCTTTAGATTTTTATAATGTTTAGTTACAGGACATGCTATTTTTATTTGTTAATAGATGGCACAGAGTTAGAGTGAACGCATGTCAGATTGTACAGAAAGTATCGCACCCTATTAGCTCTGAGAAGAGACGGCCAGGCCAGGCGAGCTCCCAGCACCTCAGGACGAAAGCTTGTGTGTAGGCCTAGGCCGGTCCAGCTTTGGGATGGGTCACAGGGATTGTTTCCACCCAGCTAAGAACACACTCTTAATTTGTTTTATAAAATGCTTTTGTGGGGCGCCTGGGTGGCTCAGTCAGTTAAGCATCTGACTTCAGCTCAGGTCGTGATCTCACAGTGTGTGAACTTGAGCCCCGCATCAGGCTATGTGCTGTCAGCACAGAGCCTCCTTCGGATCCTCTGCCCTCCTCGCCCTCTGCCCCTCTTCCACTCGCATTTTCTCTCTCTCTCTCTCTCTCTCTCTCTCTCTCTCACTCAAAAATAAACATTTAAAAAAAGGGAAAAAAACACTTTTGCGTGAATATTTTGTCTGATAGCATTTTGTCTGAAATGAGTGTTCCCATCCGAGGAGAAGCGCCTCAGGGGTAACAGGCAGAGGGAAGGGTGCGTGGCACGCTGGTCAGTAGCCACAGTTAAGAGGCCGTCTCAGTTTCAGCTCGTTCCAACGGGTCTTATGAAGTGAACAAATAACAATTTACAAAAATGGAGTCGAGAAAGGAGAGGAGATTCCTTGTTAAGTACTGGGTTTTCGAAATCCCTGATGGTAGCCACGCCCCTGGTAGGTGGGCTTCGGGACTCAGGCTAGACTGGAGTTCACCGGCCAGTCATTGTGTCCGGGAGCCTGGGCAGTTCTGGCCGCAACCCTGACTTTTTTTTCCCAACTCTGCTGAGGTCTAGTTGGCAAAGTTGTGGGACAGTCGAAGTGTGCCCCGTGGCGACCTGCCGTGTGCTGTCGTTGTGAGAGCGTGGCTCCCATCCCCGGCGCCTCGCAGCCTGCACACCTGCCCTCGTGCTGGGCGGAGCGGGGCCGTGGGATTGCCTTTCCCTCCGGAGCTCCGTGGGCTGGGTTAGGGAAGGGGAATGTCCAAAAGGAAAGGGTGCTGGAGACACAGAGGCAAAAGGTAAAAACAACAAACATTTCCTCATGTGCATTATGATTAATACTGTGTTTCTTGTTTATTTTTCACTGGATTGCTGATTTTGCAAATGAACTCTTTATTTCAGATTTACATGAGGTTTTTTTTTTTTAAAATGTTTATTCATTTTTGAGAGAGAGAGAGGGAGACAGAGAATCCGTAGCAGGCTCCAGGCTCTGAGCTGCCAGCACAGAGCGGAACACAGGGCTTGAACTCAAGAACCTCGAGATCATGACCTGAGCCAAAGTCAGATGCTCAACCGACTGAGCCGCCCAGGCGTCCCTAGAGGATTTATTTTGTATCATGTTTCAATTAAGTGTCTCCTTAGCACCTCAGGAAATTCGAGGTGTTCTGTAATGCAGTAAACACTGAGCTTTTATGGAATGGGAGTGACCTGTATGTATGTTTTGCTGTTTCAGATATGGATGTATCAGAACTTAATTAAGCACAGCTCTCTGTTTGTCCAGCAGTTGGATGGGTCTGAGAGACTTACATGCTTATTTCAAATAAAGAGATTGATGAGCCTCTGTTGCAGGTAAGCCCCATCAAGTCAGCACCTTACTGCAGGTGTTCGAGGTCTCGAAGCCGTCTTCGAAGGAGGTGCTAGGCCCTGAGAGAGAACCATGGGTCATAAGAATTCTCACACGATGCTTGTGATCTTTGACTTTTCTCGCCCGTTTCTCCCTCTGTGATTGTGCATTTTTCATCTCGGGAAACCCAGTGCCGCCATGCCGTTTGGCACACAATAAATAACTGCCAAACAGTGTGAAGGACAGAACGCGTGGTTATTTTCTGTCCACCTCTGAGTCCTGCTTCTCTGCAGAGCGACCCACTGCTAGAGCAGAGCGGGGCAGGTCCTTACCGCAGGGAGGGAGAGTGCTTGGAGGGAGCTCGGGGCGACATTCGCCGTCCAGGAAGTATGTGAATACTTTTTTTTTTTCTTTTCAGGTTATTGCAGAACTGTAATGACGACAGCCTGAATGTTGCACTTCCAATGAGAATGCTTGAGGTGTTTTCATCTGAGAACACTTACTTGCCTGTTTTACAAGACGCCAGCTACGTGGTATCCATAATTGAACAGATTTTGCACTACATGATTCAAAATGGTAAGTAGTAGGCAGGCTCAGGGCAGTGGGGCGGCGTGACAGGGCGCGTGCGCACAGCGGCTGCTCTGAGCGGCTTGCACCTGCTCTGCACACCACGTGTGAAGGGACCTGGCACCGCGCCCGCTGGGGGTGTGCCCGCTCGGGGCGCGTGCCCGATTCGCCCTGGGCTCCACCCGCCCCGGGACACCTGGAAGCGCCTACTGCCTTACGTTTGTCTCTCGCTTGAAGATGAAGCAGATGGACGCAGGCTTGCAGAATCGCCCTGGGTCCTGCCGCAGCGGTCCTCCCGCAGCCGGGCCTCCCGAGTCCTGAGCTGGTAGGAGCCAGGGCACCGAGGCCGTGAGCTCCGTAGCAGGAGAGCCAGTGTTAGGAAAATGCACGTCTCAGTCGCGGGGTTAGTTCAGCACAGGAGAGGTTGCTGATCTGGATTTTCTTACTGACGGGGTGTGAGAGCTTTTATGCGTCGACACGCTCCTGAATGTGCCAGTCACGTGATGCACAGGGACCCCCGTGCAGACACATCGGTGACTCTGTTTCAGAGAAAGGCTGAAACGCACATGACTTCTAAAGCTTGTATGACAGATGAAGCAGGGCGTGACACAGACATTTGAAAATCCGGTTCCCGGTGTTCTCACGGGTCAGAACCTTCTGGGCGTGGAGACTTCAGAGGGATTAGCAGTGAGAGGAACGCAGTGGTTACTGGTAACATTAATAAATTTTCTTCCGTTTCCCAGAGGTAATGGATTAATCTAGGCTAAATCTAGCTAATTTAATTCTCAGTTTGAAAACTGTAAAAATTAAGTTCCTCTACATCTCAACCTTACTGTTTGGTTTAAAAACCAAAACTGTTTGGTTTAAAAAAAAAAAAGTCCTACTTCGTTTGTTGAAAAATTAGGGAGTGAACTAAAAGTAAATTGAAATTTGTGCAATTTGATCTTTTAGAAAACAATTTAATGGTAATCAGAAACGGCCCTTGGTACCAATCAGAGCATTCTTGCACATACTGAGTTAAGGCTCAGCAGTCGGTGAGAATCTTTACTGTTCTTGTTTTCTAGAAGTATAAAGAAGATAACTACAAAATGCATTATTTTGTGTCGAGGAGTAGAAAGTGGTGCCAAGTCTTGCACTGAAACTGCCACTTCTAGCTTCTAGCATCTTCTCTTGTAAAGGCCCTTTGTCGTTTTGATAAATTACTTCCCGACTTTTTTTTCGTTAATTACTGAACCACGGTTAGCCTACGGTTATAGTAGTTTCAGGTGCAACAGTTCTGTACACGCCTCAGTGCTCACCACGTTAAGGGTGGTCACCACCCGTCCCCACGCGACATTACCGTTCCCCGTGGCCGGCTGCTCATCTCTGTGACTTCTTTATTCATCTGGAAGCTCGTACCTCTTACTTCCATTCGCCTGTTTCTCCCTCACAGTATTAGTCTGTAAAATGTTGACATTGTTTATTAGTTATAGTTTGTATTGTTATATTACGTGCTGTGACTTAACATTCTCTAGCCATACCGTCGGTCTCTTCAATACTTACATAGATCGATGTTGGTATATTAATGCCCTGATATTTAAGAATTTTTCTTGACGTGATGTTTTTTTTCTAGTTCTTGATAGATTCCCTATTCTGTACTTTTTTTAAATCTCTGTGACTGACTTATTTTATGACTGGAAAATTGTACCGTCTAGTCCCCTTCATCTCTTTCACCCACTTAGGTGTTTTCAGTTTCAGAGCACAGGGGCTTAAGCTTCCCTATTTGAGTTTCACTAGTGATCAAAATATATGGGGTTTGAAATGGGTGGTTCTAAAGGGGCACCCTATTGGCTGAGTTGGGATAGCAGATGAGTCTTGATGTCAGGGTTGTGAGTTTCAGGTCTCATGTTGAGTGTAGAGATTACTTAAGAATAAAATCTTAAAAAAAAAAGTAGATCTAGAGATAAGAGTATGGAGTAGTCAGTGTTTAGTGGCCATAAGGTCATAACTCAAGTACAAATCTGTGTAGGACTGTTTTCATAAAGTAAACCAAGCAAATGGATTTGATTTGATTTGATTCTATTCTGTTTTTGAGAGGGAGCGCATGGGGGGCGAGGTGGGGGAGGAACAGAGAGGGAGAGAGAGAATCTGAAGCGGGCCTCCGTGCCCAGCGAGAAGAGGGACGCAGAGCCTGACTTTTGTGGGGCTCGATCTCACGACAGTGAAATCATGGCCTGAGGCACACGCTTAAGTGTCCGAGCCCCCCGGCCCCCGGATTGTGTTTTGAATGTGCACTACCGAACGCGTCTGGACGGCATTGGGGTGTTCACGAACTGCACCTGAAGATCGACCTGTCGCTTTACAGAAAAGGGACAAATACGGCTAAAAGACGGGATGATTTGGGTCGTTGGTGATGGCAGAGTTGATGTTTACGGCACACCCCGAAGTCCCATCAGAAGCTCAGAAAAGTCGTAAAAGTTGTTACTTGTGCTTCAATGCCCTGGTGCCCATATTATGGTCTCCAAAGGTGTCATTTCCTCTGTAAGGAACCTGAGAGTCCCTGGGGGAAAGGGGAGTCTGGAGGTGCTCCTGGGGAACGGTGGAGCTCAGGGCCCCCACCTCCCACAGGTCACCCCACTGCCCAAAGATAGGACGATGTGAGAGTCAGGGAGGTATCCCCGGCAGGGGACCGGCGTCCGCCAGCACGCTCAGGTCCGTGAGTACAACACGCGGTCCGGAAGTCACACGGCTGGCTGCGTACGTGGAGGCCACTCAGCAGGCGGGTGGGAGCCAGCGTGACACACCGGCCCTGACGGCACCCTGATTCAGACCGACTGAGGAGGGTCAGTAGCGTGGGAGAGCCGGAGACCTGAACGCTGACTAGATACTTGTGATAGCAAAGAGCGACTATTAACTTATTTTCTCTGTCATAATGATATTTTTTAAACGTTTATTTATTTTGCGTGAGAGAGAGAGAGAGAGAGAGGCTCCAGCACGGAGCCTGATACGGGGCTCGATCTCACAAGTGTGAGACCTGAACCGAAATCAAGAGTTGGACACTTAACTGAGCCACCCGGGCCCCCCTGTCGTAATGGCATTTTTAAGAAACATGAAGTCCTTTGATGCTATAGTGAAGTCATTGTTTCTTGGGTTTGCTTCCCAGTGAACGGAGGAGGGGGCGATGGGTTGTAATTGGTCGTTGTTGATGGAGGCTGATGGGTGTGTGGAGTTCATAGACCATTTCAAGCTACTTATATAATTACTTTTTCCTTATTAAAAAGTTCAAGGGGCACCTGGCTGGTTCAGTCAGTGATGCGTGTGACTCTTGATCTTGGGGTTGTGAGTTCGAGTCCCATGTTGGGTGTAGTGATTACTAAAAAAATTATTAAGCTGTAAAAAAAAAAGGAGCCAACAGCTGAGCTATTAAAAAAAAAAAGTTGAGGGGCACCTGGTCCCTTAGTCAGGTAAGTATCTGACTTCAGCTCAGGTCATGATCTCGAAGTTTCTGAGTTCAAGCCCTGCGTCGGGATCTGTGCTGACAGCTCGGAGCCTGGAGCCTGCGTCAGCTTCTGTGTCTCTCTCTCTCTCTCTCTGCCCCTCTGCTGTTCATGTTCTGTTTCTCTCAAAAATAAGTAAAACATTGAAAAAAGAAAAGATTCTCTCTCTTCCTCTCTCTCCATCCCCCCCACTTGCATGAATGCCGTCTCTGTCTCTCTCTCTCTCTCTGTCTCTGTCTCTCTAAGAAAAAAAAAACGTTGAAGAAGAATTAACTTATATTTGGACCTATAGAGGTTCATAAAAAGCATTTAAAAACTGACACTTCTTTTTCCTCATTATGATTAAGGTACCACATTTTAAACGTGCTTTTTCTTTCTTCTAGGGTATTATAGATCTCTCTACTTGTTAATTAACAGCAAGCTTCCGTCAAGTATTGAATATTCTGATATATCCCGAGTCCCTATAGCGAAAATTTTGCTAGAGAATGTTCTGAAGCCGCTGCACTTTACTTACAGCTCGTGTCCCGAAGGCGCGAGGTGAGCGTGGAGCGATTTATTGATTTTGTCAGGTCGCAAGTTCTGTCTCTAACGGTAACTTTTACATAGCGTGCTGTTTTACATCTAGATTTGAAAGTCAGATTTTTACTTTATTGACGTGACTCAGTTTAAAAAAAAATCTACTCCCTGTGCGGCCTGTTCCCTAACGTAAATTTATAGTTCCGATGACCTGGTTATTTTTCTGCCTTCGAGTAGCTATTGAAAGATGCAAAACCGTGGCAGAGTCTTCTCAGCAGGGAAGGCGCAAAATCAGTCAAGTAAATTCCATGGCGACCTCGTTGATTTTGGATGCTTAGCTTCGTTTGATTTAGAAACGAATAGTTTGAAAGTGAACTGTAACGAATGATTTTATGAGTACCACGTTCCGATGAAAGCTTCCATTTTCCTTTCTCAGGCAGCAGGTGTTTGCAGCCTTCACCGAGGAGCTCCTGGCAGCGCCTTTCACAGACCAGACTTTCCATTTCATCGTTCCCGCCTTGGCGGACGCGCAGGCCGGGTTCCCGTACGAGCCCTTTCTGAGCGCGCTGCTGGCGCTGGCGAGCGGGCGGCCCGCGGCGGGCGGTGGGGCGCCGCGCCTCCTCCTCTTCGTGCTCACCGTCGGCGAGAACCACCTGGGTACGAGGCGCGGGGCGTGGACGCGGTGGTGGCAGACGAGTCACCGGGAGGGAATCTGGGGGCGGCGAGTGTTGTCAGGGTGGCCTCCGGGGTGAGGATTGCTTGGAAGAGTGTGTTTGCTGAAGGTTGTAGCCTGGACACTGTCCCTGGGGAAACTTCCAGACACGTTTTGAAAAAGAGACTGATTCGAGGGCGCCCGGCTGGCTCAGCCGGTGGAGCGTGTGACTCTCGACCTCGGGGTTGTGGGTTCAAGCCCGTGTCGAGTGTAGAGATTTAGACCCTTTCAGGGGCGCCTGGGCGGCTCGGTCAGTTGGACATCCAGGTCTTGATCTCGGCTCAGGCCACGATCTCACGGTTCGTGGGTTCGAGCCCCGAGTCAGGCTCCGCCCTGACATTGTTGAGCCTGCTTGGGATTCTCTCTCTCTCTCCCTTTCTCTCTCGTGTGCTTGTGCATACTCTCTCTTTCTCCCTCTCGAAATAAAGAAACTCTAAAAAAATACAATCTTTAAGAAAAAAGTCTGATTCAGATACGTATTACGAGGCCACACAGATTAAAAGGAATTTTGAAGTCGAGGGAGAACTCGCGTGAGGGCAGGGCTGTTAGCCCCGTTTACGTGGCCCTCCTAACAGGTGCCTCGTCTAGAATTAGAGCGTCTTTTTCTGGTGTATTTTAATACACACGTCTGTACCTGAATTATTAGAATTTTAATGTGTTCTGGTCAGAAATGTCTCTCTGAGTATAAGAAAAATGATACCTGAATTTTCCAGTTTCTTTTTGATCATTTTTAATGAAATGTCACCATTGCCTGTTTTGCAAAGGGACCCTCTCTGAGGAAGGACTGCTGGTGTACTTGCGAGTGCTCCAGAACTTTCTTTCCCAGCTGCCGGTTTCACCTGCCGGCACAAGCTGTCAGGATTCAGCCAGTGACTCGGAGGGTGAGAACGAGGAGGCCGACACGCAGCCGAGCGCTCCGGTAAGCTCCCGGGGCCTGCGCGGCGGCCGGGGGGGTCGCAGTGTAGACCGCCGCCTCTGATGAGGAGGTCCCTTGTGACTTCGCATCCGTCTTTGTTCCTGACCATCTAAGGAGCACACTGAGGCCTTCTTGTGAACCCTTCCCCTCCACCGCCGCCCTGTCCTTCCGGAGGTCGCCCGTCCCAGCCGTTAGGGAGCGGGGTGTGTCCTTCCGCACCTGCTCCTGCGCGTCCGTAGAAGTCTCCGCGGGGATGCGTAATGATCGAGGTTTTCATGCAAAGCAGGCCGTGCCGTTCGTTAGTTTGTTACTGAAGTATTTCCTAGAACCGAAATCGTTGGATTAACATGTTAAGTTCCCAGTTCTCAGGAAGAGTATTTATTGTGCACCAAGCACTGTTTTATTTTTAAGAATTTTTTTATAGCAGCTTTATTGAGATACA
>PITB01010265.1:16971-62914 GCA_004024585.1 Paradoxurus hermaphroditus
CCCCCACTTCTCCCAGCCCGAAGGGGAAGAGCAAGGTTAAGCTCTTCCTTACCCTATCTGGTGAGCACCAAACAATGTCTCCTGTTAATTTTTGCTAGTTTTGTGGATGGCAAACGTTATGACTTATTTGAAAATGAATTTGAGTGCGTTGTCACATGCAGTCTCGAAGTCCCCTTCTGTTTCTCACCCGGCATGACCTGCAGTGTCTTTTCAAATAAGAACTTTTGCGTTACACACACACGGTCCGTGTGTCTTCAGGGGTCGATCTGCTGCCGAGCGCTCCTGCTCTTGTGAGAGACTTGAAATAACTTGAGGTGCAGCTGTAACAGCTTTGAATGCTCTATTTTTTGTTAGGAAATTTCCCGTTGGTTAATACTAAACGGAATCCCAGGAAGAGTATACTCAGGTGGCTCGGGTTTTCCAGGGGAAGTGCGAGAAAGGCTTGTTACTACTGCCTTCTGGATACAAACAGCTTTGTGAGCAGAGATGAGGGAAGCCCAAACAATAAACAAAAACACACGAGTCGTTGCCCCTTACAGCCAGGGGAAGGGTCGGTTGACTGCAAAGGGGCAAAGTGGAGTGTTTGGTGGGTGCTGGAACTCCGCATCTGTCAGCACTCAGAACTCCACACCAAAATGTGAATTTTTTGTATGGTTAAAAAAAAGAAAATGGGATTCCGTAGATGGAATGTAGATAAAACTTGTTTTTAGAAAACACTTAAAACATTTTTTTAATGTTTGTTTATTTTTGAAGAAGAGAAAGAGAGTGTGAGCAGGAGAAGGGCAGAGAGAGAGGGAGATACAGAATCCGAAGCAGCTCCGGGCTCTGAGCCGTCAGCACAGAGCCTGACGCGGACTCGAACTCACAGACCATGAGATCATGACCTGAGCCAAAGTAGGACGCCCAACCGACTGAGCCCCCCGGGAGCCCCTTAGAAGACACTTTTTTTAATGCTTAATTACCTTCTAGGGGATCTGTGACATTAAAATGCTGTTTGTATACAATATGATTTGTATCCACGTGAAGGGCGAGGCCGTGTCCGCTGGAGAGGTGCTGGGAAACCCCTCCTCCCCGAGGACACAGACGTGAGAGCGGGACGTGAAGACAGAGGGACAGAGGACGCTCAGGCTCACTTGCTCGTGGTTATGGGTTTATAACACTTAAAAAGTGCAGCTGGATTTTGTTACTTACATTTGGGGCAATGTTACTCGGCTTTATCTTTCTTATGCAATATGCAAGGGTTTCGAGGTCTATTTTATTAGATATATAACTTCGTACTTCCGTTTCTTTTTCATTTTTTTTCCTCTTCATTTTTCCCTTGGCTTGGTCATTATCACTTCTTTCCTGTCCACGTTTGGGTTCAGAACCAGGGACCCGGGTGTGGGCCAGGTACTTACAGGTTGACTTGAAACCTTCCCCTTTTTTCTGGGTCACATCTGCTGATGGCTGCTTATGTATTGCCTTTTCTTTCCTATGATAATTATGTAGAATCTAATTTGATTGAATGGGATTTTTCTGGAGTCAGGCTTCACTGTTTACAGACTCTTAGGTTTTTGTGTAATCGGTTTAGTTCTTATCTGTATACAATTTATTTTGAATGTGTACACTACTAAATAGTACCAGTGTGCTCTAATAGTACCAGGGTCGTAACTCCTTTCATTAGGTGCATCTTATTTACAGATTTGAGGTTGACAGATAGAATTTATTACTTTTATCTAAAGCAGTGTTTTATTTGGTAGATTATTATAAACTACATAAACTCTATCCATCTAAGTCTCCAAGCAAGGCAGTCACAAATATCCAGTGTCGTGTGTATGTTTTATGTTAACGTGTACTTGGATATGCGCACACACCGATGAAACAAGGATGTACCTTTGATTAATATCCCAAATAGGTAAGTGGAGAGTGTCTTAGTTCAGGTTTTAGTCAGCGAATCAGATCTGTAAAGAAATTAAGGTAGAAAACATTCTCCATATGATTTTTTAAAAATAGATTCTTTAATATTCTGTTTTTGCTTAACCCGTGATCTCCTAAATGATTGAAGTGGAGGTTTTGTCAGATGAGAATGTTTTCTCACACATGTACGCTTAGTACGATGGCATCTGAAAACATGAAATAAGTTTTTCCTAGACCGTCAGCACTGAAAACATTGTCCCATCAGTAGGGGGAACTGAGTACCCACAGTTCCCGCGTAATGCTGGGCAGAGCGCGCGCCCGACACAGTTAGTGACCGTGGATCTCGGGAGGACTTCGAGTTACCTTAGTGCGTGCGTCTGGAGAGAGATGGGTGTGTCCATCGTGATGCGGGCGGCTTGTAGATGACGGCTGTTTCGTACTTCCACGTGGAGGAAAGAGAGGCGTCACGCTGTTCACGGTGGGGGGGAGGCATTTCTAGTGGCACGTCGTCCACTTAGCGCGGCTCCCCGGTGTGTTTCAGGAGGACGGGAGGCTGTCCGTGCCGTACATAGCAGAGGAGTGTCTGAAGAAGCTGGACACGAAGCAGCAGACCAACACCCTGTTAAGCCTGGTCTGGAGGGACTCGGCCGGCGAGGAGGCCTTCACTCTAATGGCGTCCATCGGCCACACGCTCATGGTGCAGCACCGGATGGTGGTGCCCAGAGTCAGGCAAGTCCCCACGGTCCCCGCGCGAGCGCTGGCGTGCGCGTTCCTCCCGTGGTTCCTTCGGTCTTCTTCCGCGTCAGCGTTATCTGCTGGGTTGGGTTTTTTTTATTATTCTTTATTTATTTTTGAGAGACAGAGACAGAGTGCAAGCAGGGGAGGAACAGGAGAGAGGTTGACACAGAATCGGAAACAGGCGCCAAGCTCTGAGCTGTCAGCACAGAGCCCGACATGGGGCTGGAACCCATGAACCGTGAGATCACGACCTGAGCTGAAGTCGGCTGCTTCACCGACTGAGCCACCCAGGCGCTCTTTATCTGCTATTTTTTAAAGTTTATTTATTTATGTTGAGAGAGACAGAGAACCTTAACTTTACACCTTAAAGAGCTGGAAAAAGGACAGGAAATAAAACCCAAAACCAGCAGAAGACGGGAAATAACTAAGATTAGAGCAGAAATCAATGCTATCGAAATAGAAAAAACAGTAGAACGGATCAATGAAAGCGGGAGCTGGTTCTTTGAAAGAATTAACAACATTGATAAACCCTTAGCCAGTTTGATCAAAAAGAAGAAGGAAAGGATCCAAATAAAATCAAGAATGAAAGTAGAGATCACCACTAACACTGCAGAAATACAAACAATATTAAGAGAATATTAATATAATGAGCAATTATATGTCAATAAATTGGGCAATCTGGAAGAAATGGGCAAGTTCCTAGAAACGTCAACTACCAAAACTGAAACAGGAAGAAATAGAAAATTTGAGCAGACCCATAACCAGCAAAGAAATTGAATTCATAACCAAAGATCCCATAAAACAAGAGTCTAGGGCCAGATGGCTTCCCAGGGGAATTCTGCCAGACATTTAGAGAGAAATAGAGCGAGCAGAGGAGGGACAGAGAGAGATGGAGAGAGGATCCCAAGCAGGCTCCACACTGTCAGCACAGAGCTTGATGCGGGGCTTGAACTCACAAACCCTGAGATCATGAGCTGAACTGAAATCAAGAGTCAGATAGTCAACCCACTGAGCCCCCCAGGCGCCCCTGTCAGCTGTTTTCTGATAGGATAGGATCCAGAATATTCAACTGTGCCAGGTTTCATGGAAATGGAAGTTTGTTTTTCTTTTTGAAACCAACTGATCCTTTGTGAGTCTGTTTCCCTGGCCTATGAGGCTTTCGAGTGGCCTGGACTGTGTGAAATGAAACGAGCTTGTTCTTCTAGAGCACCTTGGCAGGGAAAGTGGAGTTCAGTCCTGGCGGCCCAGTTTAGACGTTGGCTTCGAGGCCCCTGGGGGGCTCTCGATTTCAGTTCAGGTCATGACCCCAGGGTCATTGATCAAGCCCCACACCGGGCTCTCCTCGGAGTGTGGAGCCTGTTTAGGAGTCCCTCGCTCTCCCTCTGCCCTCTCCCCTGCTCGTGCGCTCTCTCTTTCTCTCTAAAAGAAAATAAAATAGGGGCGCCTGGTGGCTCAATCAGTTAAACGTGTGACTTCAGCTCAGGTCATGGTCTTGCAGTTCTTGAGTTCAAGCCCCGCGTCGGCCTCTCTGCTGTCAGTGCAGAGCCTGCTTGGGATCCTCTGTCTCCCTCTCTCTCTGCACCTCCTCTGGTCATTTTCTGTCTGTCTGTCTCTCTGTCTGTCAAAAATAAACTTTAAAAAAAAAACAAACATTCGAACCTACGGTTTATAAATAAATAAATAAAAACGAAGTCTGTTAAGAAAGCCGACCCCGACTGGAGCTGTGCCCGCGCTGCAGCCCTGCGGCTCCCGCGTCTCGGGCGCGGCCTCCCGTCGCACTGGCGCCAGCGCGCCCTCGAGGCCTTCCTCCAGCACTCTGACATTTCTCTGTTTCTAAACTTTGAAATAAGCTTTTTGAAGGGACAAAACACATGCAAATTAAAATATGGCTGATTCGTGCTTCGGTAAGTGTGCCTGTAACCTTGAAGCATCTTCTTTGTTTCGAGTGAGAGGCCAGGTGTCGCTTGAGAATTGAACAGAGCGGCGCTGAGCCGCGCGCGCAGGGCCGAAGTGCGGGCTGCCTCTGGCCGGCTGGAGGGCGCGGTCTGTCGTGGGAGCTCCTGTGTCACGTCGGGTGATTGATGTCGCCCCAGAGGGCCCTCTTCTGCTTTATAAAATGCCGTCCTCCAGCGGGAGGAGAGCTGTGTCTTCTGGCTGGGAAGGCGTTCTTTGAAAGGCACTGTAGGCAGAGAGCGCGCCGGCCGCCGGGACCGCCTTGTAGACACCAGCGCGGCCGGCTAAGGAGGTGCCGCCGTCGCTCCCCGGCGTTTATTACGGCGGAGGAAGTGGGGTGGCAGCGGGGCCGCCGTCCCCCCCCCCCCAGCAGGCAGTCGGCCTCGGCGGGCTAATTGCCCCGGAGCAGGGTGTGAGAGCCGAGGATCAGAGCGGCCGAGCCGGGACGCTCGCTTTTATTGTTGCACAAAGTCCACTGCCTCGGACGGTGATTACTGGAGTCAGACGCTCCGTTGCCCTGCTCCGAGGCTCGCTAGTGCGCGGTTTCCAGAAGGCGTTTAATGGGTAAAGGGGCTGTATACTTAGCCTTTTTATGAGCACAGCACCTATTTCCTCTAAGAAACTACTCCCGGAATTTTATTTATGGTTTAAATATATTAGGTTTTAAGTATTTAGAATGTTTTCCTTAGCTCGTGAAAGCAGATAGGCTTACTCTAACTGTTGTCGATTTGAACTGCTTTCAGGTTTTGTGGGGGTTTGTAAGTATTTAAAAGATGATTAGTGAATCCCGCGGCTGATAACTCACTCTCCACACCTCCCAGGCTCATTTAAATCCCTCGTATTTTCAAGGTTGGGATTTGCAGTTTTAATTCCTGTTTAATGTGATCGTCAGGAAGTGACAGGAACGAGGAGCCGTTTCTACACTGACACTGACACGGAAAGGTTTCCCGGATGTTCGTTTACATGAAAAGAAGGAAGATACAGAATGTGAATAATAACCTACTTTCGTGTCAGGAAGGGGGAAAAGGAGGGATGTATCTTTGTATTTGCATAAAGAGTCTTGGGCGCGCACGCAGGGAATTCGTACAAATGGCTGGTCGGTGCCCGGCTGTCTCCGGAGGTCGGGGCCGGGGGAGGGGGCCTTTTCACTGCGTTCTTCCTGATGCGGTTTTGGGTTTCAGATCGTGGGAGTTACTTAAATTTTTTAAAATTCGGTAATAAATGAGTTTGCCATCAACTTTTTTTTGAGAGAAAATTTCTAAATCTTACCAGTGGACTTGGGAATCCACATAAATATTTGGATATAAAATTAATTTTTCTTTAAAATGTATTCATGGTTCCTGGCTGACCCAGTGGAGTGTGCAACTCTTGATCTCCAGGTCGTGAGTTCAGACCCCACTTTGGGTATAGAGATTACGTACAAATAAAATCTTTAAAAAAGAAAACATATTCACTGTTTTTAATATGAATAAATACTAACTGGTCGTGTTGTGAGAGGGAAAGGAAGAAGGCAGTATCTCAGTGTCCGGAGAACTAACCCCGGAAAAGCGAGCCTTTGAGAGGACACTTGAGGGCAGCCGGTGCCCCGCGCGCAGCTCCAACCCCGGCTGACGCAGAGTCGGACTCGGCGGGCGGGCGGGCGGGCCGCGGGTTAGCCTTCGCACCGAATGGGCGGCTGTCGTTTGGAAGTGTTGCGGGTCTCTGGCGCGCCTCGCCCCGCAGCCCCTCCGGCGTCCCCACCTCCCGTGACCCTCTGCGCGGCGTTGGCCCCTCCTCCTCTTTCCTCTCGAACCGCCTTCACCTGTCACCTCGCAGACGCTGCTCGCGAATTTCCCTTTGCTCTGGGGCTTTAGCTCCCGTTCCGTCCGCGGGGCCGCTTTCCTCTGTGTGCCAGTGTTTCCCGCACTTCTCTCTCTCTCCACTGCCTCCGTTTCGCCCCACTGATTGGGCTCTCCGAGCATGGGAGTGGCTTCAGCCGTGTTCCGGAGCTCTGGACTCCCCTGTAACTGCCTACCCGGCTGTCCTGAGACCCCTCCACACTGCCTCAGGTTGAGTTCAGCATTTTTCTCCAAAATCCGGGGGTCAGCCGGGGACGCCACTCACAAAGTGTGGCTACTCCACTTTGATTAAGATTGAATAAAGATACAAACCCAGTTCCTCGGCCCCACAGCGCAGCAGATTTCAAGTGCTTAGGAGTCACGTGTGGCTGGCCAGTGGCCGCTGTATCGGATAGCACAGCATAGACCGTTTCCAGCATCTGGAAAGTTCTGTCGGACAGCGTTGCTGTAGACTTTAGGCTTGGGTTCACTCCTTTCTTGGTAGCCCCTCCACGCACGCAGTCCCCGTGGTGTGTGAGCGCTGCCTTCTGTCCGCCTGCGCTGCCGGGCTGTGTGGTCAGAGACGTAACCCTGTTACTGCTGCTCGGGCATCTGCCGGGCGTCCCCTTTGCTTTCGGGAAACATGCACCGTCCTTAGTTTACGGGTGGTTCGGCTTCCTTCCCGTAGTGAGCGTGCGGGTGCCTCTCTGACTTCACTCGTGGCTGCAGAGCACTGCCGCCCCGGCTCTGCCGTGCCGCCTCTGTCTCCACCGCGTTTCCTGCCTCTCCCCTTCTGCCTCTGCCGGACCCTGTCCAAAACGCCTCTTCCCTCCGTGTCTTAGCTTGCTTGGCCGGATTGTCCGTTAGATTCCCGCCAAGGTGATCTCTGTCAGAAGCCTTTCCGAGGGGCTCCGTCGGTTAAGTGTCTGACTCCTGATTTCAGTTCAGGTCGCGATCTCAGGGTTCATGAGTTTGAGTCCCACGTCGGGCTCTGCACTGACATTCCGGAGCCTGCTTCAGATGCCCTCCCTCTCCTTCTCTGCCCCTCCCCCTCTCAGGCTGTCTCTCTCAAAATAAATAAAATAAACTTAAAACAACAAAAGAAGCCACCTTCCTGAGTTATTTAGCGAGGTGTCATCTGTAATTCCAGCTTGCGGTGAGTTTTCATTTTAGGACAGGTATTTCCTGTTAGAGTGCCGATGTCAGGAGTTGGGCTTACAGTCCCAGGGGTGCAGCTGGGCCAGTGCTTGGGGCCTAGCTCTTCTGTCCCGTGGATTCTAAAAGCTTCGAAATGGGGGGCGCCTGGGTGGCTCAGTCGGTTAAGCGGCCGACTTCGGCTCAGGTCATGATCTCGCAGTCTGTGAGTTCGAGCCCCGCGTCGGGCTCTGTGCTGACAGCTCAGAGCCTGGAGCCTGCTTCGGAGTGTGTGTCTCCCTCTCTCTCTGCCCCCCTCCTGCTCATGCTCTGTCTCTATGTCTCTCAAAAATAAATAAACGTTTAAAAAAAAAAATAAAATAAAAGCTTCGAAATGGGATTTTAAAGGTAGCGCTCTAGGGACCACAAAGGTCGATGGTTTTCTTGTAGCGACGTCAAATCATAAGGCCGCCAGACCAGGTTTATTGCAACATTTGCCTGATTTTTCTTTCTTTTTTTTTGTAGAAAATTTTTAAAACATTTTAATTATTTTTGAGAGAGTGCAAGTGGGGGAGGGGCAGAGAGCAAGGGAGACAGAGGATCCAGAGCTGGCTCCATTCTGACAGCACAGAGCCCACTGCGAGGATAGAACTCATGAACCTGAAGTCGGATGCTCAACCAACTGAGCCACCTAGGTGCCCCTGAGCTTGATTTCTCTAAGAAAAACTAATAGAATGAGCCAGCTTAATTGTGTCTTATGTTATTAATGGTTGTGATTTAGATCATCGTGCGCTCTGGAATGCGTGGCTGTTGTCCCATCAGTTTTCCAAGTGTGATAACGGACACTCCCTCACTCTAATTCATAAGCTCATACATGTAATAATTTTAGGTGGAATGATTCTGCAGATGACTTCAGTGAAAATACAGATTTATGTTTTGTTTTATGTTGTAGATTATGCTGTCCATGTTTTTGTAGATAAATTTTTATAATTTCTTTCGAAGAGATTGAAGCTATCTACCTACCGAGAAAAACAAATTAATTTTTTGCCTGTGACTTCATGCTTGCTTTTATTATCAGTGATATTTTCTGTGTAATCAATGCATTTAATTTGCTATTGATTCATGTTAAAATTGTCAATTGTAAAAGTCAAATAAGATTTGTGAGCTTTAAAACATTTCAACACATAATGATTTTATTATTAAATCTATTTTGAAGTCATATATAGATTATAAAGTTATTGGCATTAGTTATTGTTAGACATATCCAATTAATAAAGTGGTGTTGATTTGGTCAGATTTAGCATTAAGTGAGTTTTGAAACTTCTGAGAATTTTCTAAACATTTATGAGTGATAACTGATTCATGAAATACAATTCAGCTTGGGAAAAGCATACATGAAGGCTGTGTTGATCTTCGTAAGTGTATTTTTAAGAGTGGTGTTAAGAAATGGTAAGGAAAGCATCCAAGGTCACGAATGCCGTTTTCCCCATTTTTTTTTCTTTTAATTTTTAAATGTTCATTTATTTCGTCGGAGAGAGTGTGCAAAATGGGGAGGCGCAGAGAGAGAGGGAGACACAGAATCCGGAGCAGGCTCCAGGCTCCGAGCCATCAGCACAGAGCCCGACGCGGGGCTCAAACCCACGAACCGTGAGATCATGACCTGAGCCGAAGTCGGACACTTAACCTCCTGAGCCACCCAGGCGCCCCTGTTCTTCCCATTTTAATGAAACTCTAGTACGCGGGAAATTTCAGTCTACACAGTTTTAAATGACAGCAGTCGTCAGGAAAGGGGAGCGGTCTGTGTGAGCAGGTGTGGTCTTACACCGGGACGTTAACAAGCCGCATGCCCCAAGCTGCGCTTCATTCTTAGTTTTCAGTTTGTGAGGAAAACTTGTTTGGCAAGTTGCCTCAAACTGAAATGTGTCTTAAAACTTTTGTAATAATGAAGGAAATTTAAAATTTATTTTCAATCTTGTATTTTCTCGGAGGTGAAATGTTCCGTATGTATTTGAAGACTGCTCTTGTCAATAATGTGATACTTCCAGCAGGAAAAGTATTGCATCTGCACCTGTGTCTACAAGAGGAAAATGGACTTTGGGTGACTGGCTTGTCGTATTTCTTTTACCTGTGACACCTTTGCGTGCAGAGGAAGTGTCCGAGAATGCCTTTCCTGCCTGTGCGTGAGCCGGCGTCCCCCGTCGTGTTCTCTTTAATAACTCAGAGTCCCATGGACAGCGGGTCTGAATTTATGACCTGGGTTGAAAACGTTGCCCTTTGCTAATTAACTCATAAGTTTAGCTCAGCTAAATACAACTTAATGGGGAATTCTCAGTATATCCCAGTTTACGTAAAGAACATGTTACTTTCTTACCTTTTAGCTGTAAAACCCCAAACTAACCTTCAGTAATTTATAAAAACATGTTTTAAAAAATGTTTATTTACTTATTTTGAGAGCGAGAGAGTGTCAGCAGGGGGAGGAGGGAGAGAGAGAAGAGATCCCAAGCAGGCTTCTCGCTGTCAGTGAGGAGCCCTCAACCGCGACGTCATGACCTGAGCCGAAATCAAGAGTTGGACCCTTAACTGACTGAGCCACCGAGGCGCCCCTGTAATTTATAAAAATGTTTAATAATTTGTTTTATTTTTGCCTACTGAGTGATTAATTTAGGAATTACAGTTGTTTCAAAGTTAAATCTGAAATACAACTTGCGAAATGTGTAGCCGTTAAGATGGTATTTCAGAAGCGTGTGTGTGTATTTATGTGGAAAGATGGCAATTATAACCTTAGGGGGAAGCTCTGCTCCAAGACGCTGAACTGGGAGAACCGCTCGGTGTCCGCGTGTCCGCGTGGTGTCTGGAGGTCTATCCCGGGGCACTAAGTTGGGCGTTCCTGGGAAGGTGGGGAGAAACGTGGCTAACGCCCTGGCTGTGCCCTGGTGCGCTCTCACGGAAAAGGAGCAAAGGAGACACAGGATGGAAATAAGTAGTTTCTCAGATCTCTGAGGTGCTAAGTTTCAGTATTTATCTTTAACACAATTTTAGTAATCTTGTTGCTATTGGTAACGCTATCGTAGATAATGTATTTTTGAAAGAACTCAATTTCCCGATTGAAGAGAAATAAGACAAGCAAATACTACCTTCTAGAATTCATATATGCTGAAAGTTTGGATTTTTCATAGATTTTTTTTCTATGCATGTTTTACATGTGGTTGTTTGGGCATCCTTCGTAGTCTGTAAAAGTCCGTACAGGCAGGAAAGTCAGAATTTAACACTGTTTATATGTTAGATGTGTGGTATGCATTTTAAATATCTCAGAGACTGTTAGCAGGCACTATTATTTTTTTAAGCTTATTTATTTGTTTTGAGAGAGAGAATGAGCTGGGGAGGGGCAGAGGGAGAGAGAGGGGGAGAGAGAGAGAATCCCAGGCAGGCTCCGTGTTGCCAGCACAGAGCCCAATGCAGGGATCGATCTCACGGACCACGAGATCATGACCTGAGCTGAAATCAAGAGTCAGGCAGTTAACTGACTGAGCCCCCCAGGCACCCCTCATTGTTAATGGCCGTTTCTTACGGGGAGAAGCAGAAGAGGGCCTTGTGGCCACACCACTGAGGAGGTGGAAGGGCCCTCTGTTACTCCAGAGCCTGGTGCTGGTTCTTGCCACAAGCTGACTTTACAAATTGGGGTCGGATTCCGACTTGGAGGTGACTCAGTGTCAACATCAGCACCCCACACAACGTGTGAGACTGGGCGACACACAGATATTTGAAACGTGGGGTTCTGCGCTCTGTTTTTTTCTGGTCACAACACTGTGATGAGCAACTGTATCCTATTATAGACGTGCAGTGCGTGCCAGAGTCAGAGTTCAGTAAGCCTCTGCCCGTTATCCACAAAGGGATTTATTAGTCTTTTTAATCAAATCGGTATTATACAGGAAGGTTCTTAAAAACCTTTAAAATGTACTTTTATTTGTTTGTATTTATTTATTTACTTTGAGAGAGAGAGAGAGAGTGTGTGTGTGAGTACAGGGGAGAGGCAGAGAGAGAGTGAGAGCCCTGTGTGGAGCTAGCTAACCATGAGATTGTGACTTGAGCCGAAATCAAGTCGGATGCTTAACTGACTGAGCCACCCAGGCACCCCATTTAAATTTTATTTGGCATGTTAGTTAACATTAAGAAACATATTTTTATATGCTTGTTTCAAGAATGGTAAAATTAGGCAGTAGTTTCAAAATGTTAAATGGACATCAGTAATACATAGTGTTTGCTCTGAAGCAGCCCACCGCCTCCTCTGGGTCTGGAGGTCCCGGCCCTGGCCCAGGACCGTCTCTCTCAGGAGCGGCTCACGTGGACCGATGGCGGCCGGTGACTCCCAGTCTCTCTCAGCAGGCAGCCTGGGGTGGAAGCATGCTGTTTGTGGGCCAATACGGACGTTTTCTGAATTGTACATTTAAAAAAACAAAGGGGGGGGGCGCCTGGGGGGCTCAGTCGGTTAAGCTGCCAACTTCAGCTCAGGTCATGATCTCACGGTCTGTGAGTTCGAGCCCCACGTCCGGCTCTGTGCTGACAGCTCAGACCCTGGAGCTGCTTTGGATTCTGTGTCTCCCTCTCTCTCTGCTCCTCCCCCGCTCATGCTCTGTCTCTTTCAGAAATAAATAAACATTAAAAAATTTTTTCCTAAAAAAATGAATTGTACATTTATCTTTTGACCAAAGCTTTATTTAATTTTAAAGAAATATATTGAGTGAATATTTGCTTATTCTGACTTATTTTCCCCCGTTCCTTTTTAGGCTTCTCTACAGCTTAGCCTTTAATGCCAGGTTTCTGAGGCATCTTTGGTTTCTCATATCTTCTATGACAACACGGATGATCACAGGGTACGTTTGCGTGGACTGCTAAACTGAGCTTAACTTAAGCACGGGGGAAGTCGCGACCTAGTTAAAAATCTCGTAAGACACTATTTTAAAGTACTACTTATTTTATGTAAGAAAAATTCTTAGTGGGTCTCAATTTTAGAAAAATAAATTAATGCCTAATTTGTAGTTGTTTGTCTGGATACATTAGGCAAATGGCTTTATCTGAGTAAATTTGTTTTTAACATCCTGGTCATTTTTTTTAAACCACAAGCTTAAAATTTCTTTGCGCCGTATGACTTTCATATATTTTTGATAGTGAAAATACAGAGTTGAAGCAAGTTTAACGCCATTACAGACATTAAAACGTAAAACATTATAGAAGTTGGTTTTCGAAACTTTTCGTTTATGTAATTTTACTTTTTTTCTATGAATCATCATGTACCTTGAATTCTAGAGTTTGGAAGGGAGTGCCTGCCTGTCTGTCTCTCTCTCTCTCTCTCTCTCTCTATCTCTTTGCCTTTCTCTTTCTCCCCACCCCCTTCCTCCCTTCCTTCCTTCCTTCCGTTTCTTGACAGGAAGTTAAAAGAGATTTTGGCGAGGGAAGATGGGGCGTCCACAGTGTAGACACGCGCCATCAGGTCTGTGACGGGTCAGGTGGTGACGCACGGAGAGAGGACGGCCGCATGCACGGCCTTGCTCTCCGGGCCGCTCCTGGGCAGCGGGAGTCCGCGTTCCCGGCGTCTGTACCAAGCGGTCTTACCACAGAAGGGCCGCCGGTGACGTACTCGGGTTTCTTCATTTCGTGTTGAGCGTCCGGAGTGCGTGAGGCGGCCGCCGCAGCTGCCGACGCCCCCGAAGGGGCCGTGAGCAGGGAGGAGCGGCCGCGAGCGGAGAGCAGCGTGAGCGCCTTCGCGTCTAGGGAGGTTCCGTACATCCTTTCACCTCAGCGAAAAGTGCAGGGTTTTCCTGTACGTGCGGCTTGGTTTTCTGGTGCCTTTCGGCCACTTTACGGCGATGCCGGCCTGGGCACGTGACAGGCGTGTTCCGCGCAGAAGCTCGGGGGGCGTTGGGGCCGGAAGTGGCCGCGGGCGCTGAGCGTTTCCGCTCCGCCACCTGCCCTGCCCGCGCTCCGCCTCGCGACCGCCTCGGGTGCCGGCCGCAGGGAGACGGGGCCGTGGCGTGGGGAGAAAAATGAGGTCTCGTTAGTTGTGAGGTGTTACTGATTCCCTTACAAGTTGGCAAATTACACAAAATTTTTAAAACTCATTTCTTAAAAGCCAGTTGGAGAATTTTGGTTTCATTCTCCTTGTCTAATTGAAGTCCCTCAGGAAACTTGTGATGGGACACGGATTAGGATCGTGTTAATACTCTGCGCTTCTCGAGTTTACCGTTGGAATAGAATTTAAAATTTAAGTGCCCGATTTTCCTGACACTGGCACTGAGTTAGTTTGGATACAGTTTTCTGACAAGACTTACGCCGGGACCTGAGTTCCAGTGAGCGTAAGAGTCACCACGGGGCGCGTGCACTTCTTCGCGGGCCCCCGCGTCGCGGCGGCCTGGGTGGGAAGCCAGGGCTCTGTGACCTCACAGGCTCCCGGGTGGTCGGGCTGCAGCTAACGGTGCGGGACCGCCTGGATGGCTGCTTTGTCTTCGTCGTGAGACATCCCTTTACCATCGCGGGAGGGGCTCTGCCGGGTCACGCTCATGCGGTTGTTTCTCTGACCCCGGGGCTGGCGTGGCGCCTCATCGTCTCTAACTCTGGGGGGACTGTTCCGATTACGAATTCTTGTCCCACTGACACCGGTAGTAAGTAGTACTGACAGTAATCTAAGTGGGATTTTTAAAACTCGTTTTAGGCAAGGGGTGCCTGGGCGGCTCGGTTAAGCATCTGACTCTTGATTTCAGCTCAGGTCACGAGCTCTTAGTTCATGGGATCGAGCTCCAAGTCAGGCTCTGTGCTGACGGCACGAAGCTGGCTCGGAATTCTCTCTCCCTCCCCCCTTCATGTTCTTTCTCTCTCTCTCTCAAAACGAATACACTTAAAAAGATAAACTTAAAAAGCCAACCTCATTTTAGGCAAGAAAGCGTTCGATAGAAACTTCTGTAGCAGAGAAACCTTGATGCAAGGAGGAGCGGTCGCTGCAGCCCTAGGGCGGGAGCCCTTGTCCGGAGGGGAGGGGACGTCCAGGGCCCCAGCGATGCCCACGTACTGGCCAGCTCTCCCAGTTCTGAACCAGTGTCTTTCCCATTCGTTACAGGAAATTATGGACTTTTTATTTGCACATAAGTCTTTGCAGTTGAGCTGTTTGCTGAGGAATACTTGAGTCAGTGTTTGTGGCCGAAAGAGTGGTCAGCGGAGAATCAAGAAACGCACGCTTCGTTACGTGTCTGCCGGAGGGGACCAGAGGCACTCATCTGACCCTTCTTGCCAATCGCAGTTTCTGTCATTAAAATTAAAATGATTAATTCCCTTTGCCTACCGAATGGGGGTTCGGAGAAAAAAGAACCTCGGGTTGAATAGTCGCCCTCATCGTCTTCAGGGCCCGAGTGTGAGGATCGTACGCGCACTGGCACATACGTGCGTGCCTGGTGGTGACGATAAGGGACGGGGACTGCTGACAGGCTGACAGCTGGAAGCCCGTGTCTCACCCTTCTGGTTCAGGAAGGACCGTCTCCACCTTGCAGCCTGACCCGTGCGCCCTGTCCAGCATCTGCCCATCACTGGCATCTGCTGTTTGTGCAGCTCCACACGGGACCCAAAAGATACAGTCCATTTTTATTAATGTCGGGAAACACGTGACATGACACTTTCTTCCTGCCGTGTGTCAGCACGGTTTTACTGTGCGACTGGCCCAGGCCTCGGTTTGGGGAGAGGGGGTCACTGGAGAGGAGGAGCTGGGCTCCCACCCTCGCAGGACCCTCCAGTTCTAAGGGAGCCCCCGGAGCCGTTTTCTGTCATCCTGGCTTTGGCCCTGAGGTCGGACGGTGGACCCCGTCCCTCTGGTCTTCCTCGGTGCGTTTTTATTTTGGGCAGGCTGCTCGCATCCGTTGCCTCACCGAGCTGGTGCTGAGGGCGGTGCGCGCACACGGCAGGACGCCTTGTTCCGGGCAGGCTTCTTCTCCGCGGGAGCCAGCTCCACGAGCACTTCTGGGTCCCTGTTCTCACAGCCTGCCGGTGACCTCGCTGTGCCCTGGAGTGGGCCGCTGGGGACCCTAAGGCTCCAGGGGCTCAGGCCCGCCCACAGAACCCCACTAGGAATCACAGCACATTTGCCTGGCCTTTGCGCTCTCCCGGAACTCGCCAGCGGTGGGCAACCAGGCGGTAGTTCGTGGCTTCTTCTTCTCGGCCACAGCTCATCTGACACACACCTGCGGTTTCGTGGAGATAGGCGTTCAAGCATAAACATTTGTGGATGGAGACGAGGGTGGTCAGCCACGACCCCTGTCAGCTCAGGGGTGATGGGACATGCTGAGGGGACCACGGGGCTTTATAGACGGGGAAGCCTCCGTTCACCGGACGGCCAGCAGGACGAGGGACCACGTCTAACTGAGAGAGAAAGGGGACAGATTCCAGGTGGCAGAAGGAAATTTAGTGGCCCTCAGCTCTCGACAGGTGAGGGAGGCTCTGGGGCTCCGTGCAGACCGCCTCCCTCTGGATCAGGACTCCTGGTGTGTGCAGGGGCGCCCACGGGGGCTGCCGAGGAGGCTGCGGCCTAGAAACGGGGCCCAGCGTGGGGGAGGGGAGACGCTGCTCCTGAGGGCTCTAGGCAAGGTTCAATACGCAGCCGTTGTGAATGTTCCTGCGTGTAAGTCACTGGATAAATTTTTCACGAGACCAGCATGATAGTTTGTTAAATCCATGAAGTAGAGAGAGGGAACGGGACCGTTTTCAACCTAAAAATAAAGTGTGTGTGTCTTCAGTAGTGGCGTCACTGTGATCCTCTCTCCGGGGACCGCTGGCTGGCCCGGGACTGCGTTCGTCAGGTCCATCATGGTAGCAGGAACGTGATGAGTCAAGTGTGGTGGATCGTGTCCCTCTTTTTAATTTGAGTTATTTACAGACCCATGTTGTTAGAAGGACTTGCCTTCCCTTGAAGTACTTCAGTTGCTAATGTGAATGTTATTTTCCCTGATTACGCTTGTCTGGCGTCCTGTCTCCGCTCCCTCCCCGATGAAAACTAACCTTAAAATCACTGGTGTCCTCTCTGCTGCCACTCCAAGGTCCACGGTGCCGCTGCTCCAGGTCATCTCGAGGGGCTCGCCTATGTCTTTGGAAGACTCCAACCGCATCATCCCTCTCTTCTACCTGTTCAGCTCTTTGTTCAGTCACTCACTGATTTCCATACACGACAGTGAGTTCTTTGGGGACCCCATAGAAGGTAAGAGTTTTGAGGAATCCGAGTTTTTTGGGCTTCACAGCCTGTTTTCATAGGTGATAGACCAGTTGTGAGCCTCTTAAGCCTTTCCCCGTGTTGAGAGATGGGAAAACACGAGTGTGGTCGAGCGTCCGACTGTGTCTTTCAGTTGTGGGCCAGAGACCGTCGTCGATGATGCCTTTCACCCTGGAAGAGCTGGTGACGCTGTCTCGCTGCCTTCGGGACGCGTGCCTGGGGATCATCAAGCTGGCGTATCCCGAAACCAAGCCCGAGGTCCGAGAGGAGTACCTCACGGCGTTTCAGAGTATCGGGGTCACGACCAGTTCGGAGATGCAGCAGTGTATACAGATGGAGCAGAAGCGGTGGATTCAGTTGTTTAAGGTGCGGAGCTTGCGGGGGGTGCGTGTGCGTGTGCAGGAGGTCGTACGTGTATAGATGTGTCCCGACCTGACTCCTTTCATAAGAACGGAAGGAAAAGTTCGCATCCGGCCTCATTCTTAATTTGCAAAACTTTTTTAAATGAAGAAAATTCATTTTCATTTTACTTTCACCTTCTTTTAAAACCTCATTCCGGGACGCCTGGGTGGCTCAGTCGGTTGAGCGTCTGACTTCGGCTCAGGTCATGACCTTGCAGTTTGTCAGTTCGAGACCCACATCGGGCTCTGTGCTGATGGCTCGGAGCCTGCTTCGGATTCTGTGTGTCTCTCTCTCTCCCCTCCCCTGCTCACACTCTGTCTCTCTAAAAAATAAATAAACACTAAAAAAAATTTTTTTAAACATCACATGCATCATAGAGAAACTGCCTTGAGTACTTTCAGTGACAGGATGAAGTACAAATAAAATCTTAAAGTAATTTCATTTTTATTTTTCACTAAAAGATCTCTCGTGGATTTTATTATTTCAATCTCTTGAGAAGCTGATTAAGAAAGGTGGGATAAGGTCATTAATGTAATGCAAGTTGCATATAAATTATTTTAAGATAGCCTCGTTTTTAACCGTGCCCAAAGAGCAGGGACGGCTCCCCGGGGCTGGAGCGCTGGCAGGAAGCCGCCACCCCCGGGATGTCGCTGAGGGGAGAAGAAAGGAAAGATAAAGGGCGCTTGACTCGCCGTGAAATTTCTGCAGCAAACACATCCAGTCAGCTAAAACCGCTCATTAAGGGAGTGGGAGCAGAAGAAGTGCATTTTCCAAATTGAATGCTGGATTTACAGTCCGTTTAGTACCCGCGACCCCGCGCGCACTAATGTGCGGCTCGAGTCATCAGCTGTCCCTCCAGGTCTTCTATCACCGCTTTTGTCAAGCTATCTGTTTAATTGAAAGAAGTTAATTGAATGAAAATGATCAACTAAGCTTGTATTAATATTGCTAATGGAACTTTCTTCTTGGCCGTGTTTGGAGAGAGATGTCAAGCTAGACTTTAGGAAAGGCCCGTTAATGCTTGCACTTAACCTGATGGGCTAATTAAGGACTGCTTATTCTTCCGACGAGTGCGCGGCAGTCTCTCGCCAGCCCGTTCCGCCGGGTTTTACAGCACATTTCACTTAGAGCGCGGGCGTTAGTAGCAGTGAGAGTAACTGATCATGTTTTGATTGCACTGAACACAGTACTAATGCATCATTGAATTTATAATTTGTGCAGATTGATGTAATATATGTTTGCACAATTTATTTTAATTACCTATCTGTATATTCCCAAGTAAACTTTAAAGGTCATGTGTTGAACCCTTAATATCTCCATTCTGAAAGACTGACAATTTTGCAACTTTTCTAAGTTAAAATAAGCCATCTAACCCACTTAAAACTTACAGTTCTTATGTCAGCTTTTCCTGGATATGTGTATTATAGTAGCATATGTGTTTTTCTTTGAGTATTTAATTAAACTCTTGGATCTTTGTTAATAAAGCGCTCCATTATGCAGGACGTCAGGTTTGTGTACAGTACCAGATAATCTCGTTATTTTATAGCCCCTTCGAGAACTTCATAATTCTCGTGTGACAGGCTTATCGTTCGGACTGTGAAATCTCGGAAGTTAATAACTCTGTAGAAGGTATTTTCCCCGGCCCTGCTTTGCTCGAGCAGCCGATGAAAATGCTGTAGTGAATTTTTTCTTACGCCTCAGTGACCCACTGCCACTTGACTGAGGATTGAAGTTTTTAGAATTAGGGTGAAATTTAGAATTTCTATTCTAATTCACAAAATTAGAATTTTGTGGTGTGGGATTGTTTTAGGTTTGAAATTCAGTTGTTACCAAGACCTGAGTGTAGAACAGAATTGTCTGAAGACAGTTTTTTGAACAGGATTCCTGTACTTTGGGGAAAAGAAACCTTTTTCATACTATCTGTGGTTAAGCTGAGCCCCCAAAATAATTTTAAGAAAAAATTTTCTTTAATATGAGATAAAAAGATAAAGATAAAAAGTACCTTAGTGGATACTGTGTCCCAGACAGTGTTCCAAGACCTTCAAATATATTAGTGCATCTAATGCAGCGGTCCCGCCGTTAAGGTGCCGTTCCTGCCCACAGAGCCGCTGGCGACAGGACCGGCCCGTGAACCTGGCCGCCACTCCACCTCCCCCTCGGACAAGGACGGAGATAGAATGCTTGCGCTTTGTATGTATCTTAGTGCCAAAGTTGAATTGAAGAATTCAGAGTAGTAGCAACCAGAAAGGTAAAAGCATTTTGCCCATGATTTCCTGCCTTCCGCGGGTTTCGACAGGATTGCAAATGATGAGACCTGACTCCTTCAGCCACCAGCCGTTTCCATTTCTCAGTCTGACGATGGTCCTTTCAACCTAATTTCTCTGAGAGGCTCTGCTGGCTGGTCACAGAACATAGAATTTTAAGTGGATAGAGTCATCTTTCTTTGTCACTGTAAGAATTGAGGTCAGTTGCTAGGCCCCGCATTGACACTGCTAAAACAGTTTATGCATTTATCAAATTTATAAACTCCTCTTGAGGCGTAATTTACAGTTCTAATTACTTGAGCCTTGTGAGGAGAAGGGAAGTCTGTTGCATACGGCTTTTGCGGGAGCTGTCCGCCTACGTAGGCGTTCCCTACCGGGCAGGAGGTGTCCTGGGGAGCAGGGAAGAGACTTCTCGAGCCTTTCTCATTGCGCCTCTGCTTGGAGAGAGAGAGGGCTCTGATATGAATGATGGTCACTTTCCTGGTGGCCGATTTTATTCTTCAGTCTCAAAAAGAATTTTTTGAAAAGTGAACGTTAAAACAACAGCAGTGCCCTAACGTAACCCAGCGTGCCTCCAGGAATTGTCGGTGTCGGGGACGCGGCGCCCCCTGGTTCTCGTAGAGCGGTGCCAGGTCCTTCCTGATCTTTGAAGGTTTTGTTTAGTTTCTGACTACTGAATAAAATGGGTACTTTAAGAAGTAATTTTGTAGTGTTTAAACCTCCTGGAGAACACGGTTGTCTTTAAAAATACACCAGTTTTCTCAAGTCGTAACTAAAGGCTTTACAAAACTTGGTTAAAAAAGTCGTCCGTAGCAGACACTTCCTGACTGCTGGGCTAAGGCACCACTGCCCCCGGTTTTTTGAACACTATTATGGTAAATAATAGAATATGTAAAACAATCGTGTGTATTCCTGAAGGTTTACTTAAATCATGTTTCAGTTATCGAGTAGGTATTTAATCTGCGGTTTAGATCCAGCGTGGAAGGACGCGATACGGTGGACAAGAGCGAACCGTACCAAATAAAGCCAGTGCGGTCCTGCCGATAGCCATTGGAGTGTGCCAGGAGTCTGCGGAGCGGGGCGTCTGGTCACTCCAGCGTGCGCTGGCTCGTGTTCTGTGTACTTACGATCTCTTAACACGCCAGCTCTCCAGGGACTCCTGGGGAACAGTTACAAACAATCGACCGGCTTTACCTCAGATGAATTGAACTAAAGTCACTGTTGGTGGTGCCTCTGCCCAGGCTTTCATCAACAGAAGATTTCAGGGCACCTGGGTGGCTCCGGTGGTTAAGCATCCAACTTAAGATTTCGATTCGGTCGTGATCTCGCAGTTTGTGAGTTCGAGCCCCACATCGGGCTCCGCGCTGATAAAGAAGAGCCTGCTTGCGATTCTCTCTCCCTCTCTCTCTGCCCTCCCCACCCCCAAAATAAATGAACTTAAAAAAAGATTTCAATATGCATGTAGTAAGGTTAAGAACCATAGGCCTCACTGTACAAAGAAATCACTTCGGGCAGATCTATATAACCTTCTATCTCAGTTAGCAAAAATGGGCTTACCTGTAACTTAGGTCCTATTTGTTTATTTAAAAAAATTTTTTTTTAACATTTTATTTATTTTTGAGAGACAGACAAGAGCACAAGGAGGGGGCGAGGCAGAGAGAGAGATACAGAATCCGAAGCAGGCTCCAGGCTCTGAGCTCTCAGCACAGAGCCCGATGCGGGGCTCAAACCCACCAACTGTGAGATCATGACCGGAGCCGAAGTTGGACGCTTAACTGACTGAGCCACCCCGGCGCCCTGTTTTGTTTTGTTTTTTTTTTTTTTTTTTAAGTTTACTTATTTTAGAGAGAGAGCATACACAGTTGCACGAGGGTAGAGGAGCAGAGAGAGAGAATCCCAAGCAGGCTCCATACTGTCAGTTCAGAGCCCAACGTGGGCTCCATCCCCCAACTGTGAGATCACGACCTGAGCTGGAATCAAGAGGCAGACGATCGACCGGTTGAGATGCCAGGCGCCCCGGGAATTTTAGGGTTAAATAGGAACTCAGGCAGGCGCCGGGCTAGCTCAGCTCGGTCGGCTGAGCTTGATGGCGGCTCAGGTCACGGTCTCGCTGTTGTGAGATGGAGCCTCCTCGCTGGGCTTGGAGCCTGCTTCAGATTCTCTCGCCCTCGCCCTCGGCCCCTCCCCTGATGCACGTGTGCGTGCCCGTGTTTTCTCTCACATAAAATCTAAAATCCCTTCAGTTTTGGTACCATCTCCGTTAGTATGCACATCTGTGCCAGAGGTTTTAATTAAATTCACCGAGAACTGCCTTCCGACTCCCACGCTGGCTGCGGATCCGGTTCAGAATTGGTGCCCACAGGCTTCAGCCGCGCCGCGTAACTTTTCAATGGTCGCCTCCAGTAGTAAACGTTTGTACGCCAGTTGAGTCTGTGGCCCTGGAGATGCATGCAGAGGACGGGACCATGATCCAGGTGATCTGACGTCACACGGACTCTGTTAAAGTTTCATGCTTTCTTAAAATTTGCATTTTTCTTCAAAACTTAGAAGAAAATAGTTTAAATGGAGGAAAGTGTGTTTAGTTGAGTTTAAAATACAGGATTTGACATTTCTAAAGAAGTATTTTGGGAATTGGTTTAGGCTAGTATTGTCAGATTTAGCAAATAAAAATGTGTCGCACTGTTAGAATTTAATTTCAGTGCTTTTCTTAGATAAAAATATGTCCTACGCAATATTTTAGATACACTTACATTTTTTAAAACAGTACTTGGAGCATATTTATACTAAAAAATTATTTGATAGTTATCCGAAATGAAAATTTAACAGGTGTCTTTATTTTCTCGGGTATGTGCTATCCGAGACTCCTCTTCAGGGCGGGCTTGGTCAGCTCGAACTCGTAAGACCCACTTTGTCACAGTGACTCCTGTCCCGCCATCTCGCCATCCCGCCTTGATACGCCTCCCGAGGCCCCGGCGCCTCGCTCCTCCCTCTTTCTCCTCCCTAGCTTTCTCTGTCTCTGTCTCTTTTTTTTTCTTGGAAAGAGGACCAGCGATACCAGGACATTTGTAAGTATTACGTGATTACAGGGGCGCCTGGGTGGCTCCGTCGGTTGAGCCTCCGCCTTCGGCTCAGGTCATGGGCTCCCAGTTCGTAAGCTCAGGCCCGGTGTGGGGCCCTGCACTGGGGGTGTGGCGCTTACTTGGGATTCTCTCTCTCTCTGCCCCTTCTCCACTTGCACTCTCTCTCTCTCTCAAAATAAACTAAAAAAAAATAAAGTAATATGTGCTTACTTCTTTTTTTATACTTAGAATGTGAAAATAAGAAAGGGGCTGCCCGTATTGAAACTTTCTAATGTTTAATTTCACAGTAATATTTTTTAAATTTTTTTTAACGTTTTTATTTATTCTTAAGAGACATAGAGACAGAGTGTGAACAGGGGAAGGGCAGAGAGAGGGGGAGACACAGAATCCGAAGCAGGCTCCAGGCTCCGAGCTGTCAGCACAGAGCCCCACGCGGGGCTCGAACTCACAGACCGAGAGATCATGACCTGAGCCGAAGTCGGACGCTCAACTGACTGAGCCCCCCAGGCGCCCCTAATTTCACGGTAATTTAAAAGAAGAAAGTAACAATGGCATTTATTGCCTCGTTCACAGTTTAACGTTTATGACCTGTGGAAAACGAACGTCCTCATGACTGAGGCCAGAAGACATGCCCACCAGGAGGCAGACAGGAGGTTCTATTCCGGGCTGAGGCAGCCTGCCCTTCGCGGGCCCTCCAGCAGGTCTCTTGTCCTCAGTAAAGCTGCATTTCCCAGCTGTGCAGTGGGGAAGGTCACACACGAGGGTGCCCGCTGTCGGGGGCGGTGCGCCGTAGGCCATGAGCACACAGGGGCAATTAAGTAAACACGTGGAGACGTGTCAGAAAGCGTGTCTTCTGTTAGCAGTCTGGCGAGCGTGTAAGTTTCGGCCCAGTGTCTGTTCAGTCTGAACTCGCTTGAAAAACTAATATAGCTTGTTACGAAAATGAAAAGATGTAAGCCGTGATATATTCTTAAAATTTTGTTGAATGTTTGTTTATTTTGAGAGAGAGAGAGGGAGGGAGGGAGGCAGAGAGAAAGGGAGACAGAGAATCCCAAACAGGCTCCCTGCTGTCAGCACAGAGCGTGATGTGGGGCTTGAACCCATGAGCCATGAGATCGTGATCTGAGCTGAAGTCTAGAGTCGGATACTTAACCGACTGAGCCATCCAGGTGCCCCAAGGTGTGACGCTCTTCATACAAAACCATGGTGCTTCCGTCCTACGCGGTTGAACGAGCATATGTTTACGTGGCGTGCTCTGCGCTGGCCCGCGGTGTCCCAGACGAGACCGCACGGGGAGCGGAACTCACCGGCCTCTGGTCTTCCCGTGATCACGGAACACTGCGCGTGCCTACCTTAACCCTGAGCAAGCACAGCAGAGTCAAGAATCGGGGATGACGGACCGCAGGCTCACGCAGACTGCCTACCTTAACCCTGAGCAAGCACAGCAGAGTCAAGAATCGGGGATGACGGACCGCAGGCTCACGCAGACTGCCTACCTTAACCCTGAGCAAGCACAGCAGAGTCAAGAATCGGGGATGACGGACCGCAGGCTCACGCAGACTCACCCAAGCTAATTACTACTCATTCAGGGAGGAGGGTGCTGTGGTCTTGGGATGGGCTTTCAGATGCCACAAGGGAGGGGGAAGAAATTCCATCAGTCGTTTGTGTGAATGTGGTGGTGTCTGCATGGCCGAACCACAGACACCGACGGCTTCCTCCGTCCACGAGCATCTCATCATGGCGGTGCCTCCACAGTGTGGTGGCCCGACGTGTCAGCCAAGCGCCCTTTCTCACCCACTTTTGTTGGACACATGAAATTTTTGGTATCCCTGGATGCCAGGATTTGCATGTCATAAAAGAAGCATTTGTATTTCTGTTGTATATACATGCTGAATTGTAAAATTTAAAATTAAAAAAAACTTTTAATGTCTATTTTTGAGAGAGAGAGAGACACGCACACACATACACACTTAGAGCATGAGTGGGGGGGGGGGCGGGCAGAGAGAGACGGAGACACGGAATCCGGACCAGTCTCCAGGCTCTGAGCTGTCAGCACAGAGCCCGATGTGGGGCTTGAACCCACGAATCGTGAGATCATGACCTGAGCCGAAGTCAGTCGCTTAACCAACTGAGCCACCCAGGCGCCCCTGAATTGTAAAATTTTAAAGGGAAATCTCTATTAACAATTGAAATTATGCAGTCTTGTTTGTCTTGTGGGCATATTTGGAAATTTATCACGTTATTCTAATTTTTTTCCTTACCCAAATTATATTTTATCCTAATTTCTTACCCAGATTGTGTTTTCCTTAGTTAGAGGCCCCGTGCACAGAGGCCTGGCCGGCCCTTTCAGGAGATGACGTGGCAGCCGTACTTCCCCTACACAGTAGTTGTGTGATCGGATCCTGGCTGTAAAGGATTAAAACTTTGGGTTCACAATTTTATGTTGGTTTTATCTTGTTTTATTGCAAAGTATATTCGTATTTAATAAAGAATGTCAGGTCTTTTTTTTTTTTTATTCCACACCCGCCGCACCCCATTGGGTCTCTTTTTAAATAGACACTGCCATTAGCTCTCTTTAATCATATGGTTTAAAATTTACAACTGATTATCGGTCCCAAGTCAGTCACTGAACGCCTACTAGGTTTGCAGGTACTTAGCTGGGTTTCTTCAGAGGGAGCTTCCTGCGGACCGTAGAGGGCCTGGCGCTCCTGGCAGGAACAGTGCTGAGACGTGGAGCCCCAGTCCCGGGGGGCTGCCTGAAGGAGGTGGGCCCTAGCGTGTGCACAACCATGGCGAGAAGCAGCCTGACTCTGGAGCCGTACACGAGGGAAAGACTGGAATCATTGGTCTTTTTTGACAGATGTCAGAGGTCCATCTCGGACACTTAATTCTCCCCGCAGTGCCCTTGACAGAGTGTCTTTTAATTAAAAATAAATACTATTACTGTAGGAAAAAGTTTTACAAAATTGCCATACTTGGAGATTTCTTACATTATAGCTCAAATGAGTTAACACGTTTCCAAATTTGCGTTTCAAACTCAGTTACTACCTCCTTTGTAGTCAGGCTGTAACACGCTCCTGTGTTCTCTCTCCCACTGGCACCCACTAACCACTTCGTACTTGACACTCATTCTCGGGGCGCCTGGCTGGCTCCGTCAGGTAAGCGTCCAACTCTTGATTGCGGCTCAGGTCACCGGTGGCTTCTCCGGTGCGGTGCTAGTTACTGACTCGTTCACGTGACTCGGCCCCATTCTCCCTCCGCAGGTCATCACCAACCTCGTGAAGATGCTCAAGTCCAGAGACACCAGAAGAAACTTCTGCCCTCCAAATCACTGGCTGTCAGAACAGGAAGATATTAGAGCAGATAAGGTTTACCGAGAGATCTTTTAATACTTTTCATTAAACGTCTTTTCTCAGCTTTTGTCTTTCTTGGGAGGATAAATTCTTTTACATTAGTTCGTTTGGTTCATTTATTACTTATTATTTAAAGAAATATTACCAGTAAACTTTTTTATCATTAACTCTTTGGTCACAGAACATATAGCAGTATTATTGACTTAAATGTATGTCCTGAGTTTGTTATTAATCCTGATTTTCTCCTTTAACCACAAATTATATTGAAGCCTCGTGGTTCCTTGTTGGTGCTCCAAAAGATGTTGCTTTTATTGGAAGGTTTTACAATTACTGATGTATATTCAGTGCTAAATGGAGGATGTCCTCGATTTCCTGAAGGGGCAGAGACAAATTTGAATATTACTAAGATTACTAAGATCTAGATCTGAAGTAGATTCACTAGTATGTTTTTAGAAATTTAAATAACATTAACAAACATCATGAACTGTTTTCATTCTTGTTTGTCAGAAAAAGGCATGGTTGTAGTCATTTCAAAATCTCGGGGATGGGTACAGAGGGTGGAGGGTATAAAAGAAACGTGGGTGACCCAGTCAGTTAAGCATCTGACTCTTGATCTCAGCTCAGGTCATGATCCTAGGGTCATGAGTTCAAGTCTCGCATTGGGCTCCACTGGGGGTGTAGAGCCTACTTAAAAAAAAAAAGAAAAAGGAGAAGAAAACAGGTGTTTTATAACAGTTTCAGAAGCATTCCTATGTCTGCATGAACCTTGAAGCATGTGGTGCCCAGCTGTGCCCGCCGGGTAGGCTGCCGCAGGTGGCTCTCCACCGCCCAAGGTGGGGCCTCGGAGCGGCCTTTACCACCAAAAGGAAACAGCCTTTGGAGCGATGGAGTGTCTTGTCACTGGAGAGCACGGGAACCACAGGAGGCTCCAGCCCTTCGGAATAGGCGCAATGGACACTAAACGTCAAATATGCTTAAATCTGCGAGTTATGGGCGCCTCTGGCTCAGCTGACCTCAGGTCGTGAGTGCAAACCCCGCATTGGGTGTAAAGATTACTCAAACAAATAAAACTTTTTAAAAAGTGTTTTAAACATTGGAAAAAGAAGAACGTGATTGGCCATCTTATAAGCAGAGGAACCGCCTATTATTTTGAGGACTGGTTTGGGAAAAAGCAATCCTGCACAAAGTCTGCCTCTCACATACGTCACGTACCTCAGGCTGAGCAGTGGTGACGTGAGGCCCTTCTCGGTGGAGGAGTGGCTCATAACGCACGAAGAAGCCACTTCTGACCTGGAGTCGCAGTGCAGCCCTGACGAGTAAACGGTCTAGCCAGTGCGCCTAATGGTGCAGGCCACACGGGGACCTGCTGAGACTGGGCTGGGGGCCCCAGCAGATGAGGGTCCGGTGCCGGGGTGCCCCTCGCTGTGCTGCTGCTGGACCCAGAAGGCTCAGCCGTGGAAAAACTGCCGGCTGAACCACACCGTGCCTGGTCGCCTGACTGGGCCCTGTTTTGGCCTCATCGCCTGTCACAACTGGTACCCAGACCTGCGGCCACCGGACACGTGCCTTGAGGAAAGGACACCCGCCCATGAAGCATCCTGTCCAGAAACCAAACCTGGGTGTGAGGAGGCCTCCCGATGCCGCTGCTCGTGTGTATGGGAAACGGGGCGAGAAGCCCGTGTCAGCGCCGAGGGGGCGTGGACGGCGGCGGCCCCGCCACCAGGGATACTCAGGGATGGGGGGCCCCACCGGAGCAGCGGGGCTTGCAGAGTGCACACAACCCCGGCCTCGCGGGACACTCAGGTCTTTAAATCATGAGACGCTGAATATTTAGTAAGAAGAAATTGTTAATTCTTTAAGTGTGGTGCGTTTTCGTTTAGAAAGCGATCCCATGACGGTTTACCGTGTGCACCTGTTACACGGCGCTAACTGGAACACGCCGAGAGTTCCCCGGGATGTGTCGGGAGAAGCCGGGACACCGTAGCAGTGTGAAAGGGCAGCCAGCAGGGAAGAGAGGGCGGGAAGAGGTGGCCTGGGAAGGACACGAGGTCAGAGAGCAGCACCGCCGGCAGCACACGTAACACATCGGTGTGGTTCACGTGTGACACGTTAAAGCCGGCGCCGCGGCCCGAGGACCTGCTGAGCAAGGGTTGTCGCCCGCAGGTCACGCAGCTCTACGTTCCGGCTTCCAGGCACGCGTGGAGGTTCCGGCGGATGGGGAGGATCGGCCCCCTGCAGTCGAGCCTGGACGGTGAGTTCTCTGTGGCCTTACGTGGTTCCCTTTCGGTTCAGCTGGTTTGTGGGCTGCGCTCCGTACTGGGAAATTCACTCTTTAGTGTACTGTTCTTGGTTTTCGATAAACCTGTGCCACCATGACCAACCTATAGAACAGGTGCATCATTCCAGAAATTCCCTCCTATTCCTTTGTATTTAGCCCCGCCCCAGCCCCTGGCAACCACTGATTTGGCTTTTGTCCTGGTAGCTTTGTCTTTTCCAGAATGTCTTTAAATGGACCCGTATAGTGTGTAACTTTGTGGGTCTAAGAGGGAAAAGTCGAGGCAAACCTCGTAGACATTGCGGGTTCTGCTCTCGACCCCCGCAATCAAGTGTATGTCGCAAAACGAGTCAAATGAATTTTTTGGTTTCCCAGCGTGTGTGAAGGTTAAGCGAGCAATAGCATTATGTCTACAGAAACGACCTACGTACCTTCATTGACAGATACTTCCGGGGCACCTGGGTGGCTCAGTCGGTTGAGCATCTCACTCTTGATTTTCGCTCAGGTCATGATCCCAGGGTTGTGAGATTGAGCCCCGCATCGGGCTCAGTGCTGAGCGTGGAGCCTGCTTGGGATCCTCTGTCTGCCCTCCCTCGCTCACACTATCCTATTAAAAAATGCACTTTTAGCAAAAGATCCTGTCACCTGAGCTGTTTCGGCGGCTGGTGATCACGGGTTCCCAATCACCGTAACAAGTTGGAGATACTATGGGAATCACCAGAATGTGACGCGAGGACACCGGGTGTGCGAGCGCTGCTGGGAACGGTGCCCGCAGACGCGCTGGGCGCGGGGTCGGCACAGACCTTCCGTTCGTAACACACGGTGTCCGCCGAGTGCCGCGAGGCAGGGTGCACCGTGTCGGCAACTCAGCAAAGGCTTTCAACTGTGTTGCAGTGGGTTTGGAGTCCCCAGCGCTGTCTGTCTCTGAGGAGAGGCAACTCGCCGTCCTGACGGAATTGCCCTTCGTGGTGCCGTTTGAGGAACGAGTCAAGGTATGCAGTTTGGTTTCTTTATAGACGTGCACGTGTTACGGTCGCTACGTCGTTTCAGTGCCAGGGAACACCAACCAAGAAGCCTCCAAAGATGCCGGCCGAGTAGCGCCGGCCGAGTCTGTAGTTTTAATTTTTCTTGTTAGATGACACTAGTTGACAACAATTTATAGAAGCCTAGTCCGGGGGCGCCTTGGTGGTGCAGTCGGTGGAGCTGACTCTTGATTTCAGCTCAGGTCACAATCTCAGTGTGGGACAGAGCCCCCTGGTCGGGGCGGAGCCTGCGTGGGGTTCTGCCTGCCCCGCCCCCGCTCGCTGCTCGCATGCTCGCATGCACTTTCTCTCTCAAAATAAACTTTTTTTAAAAAACAGCATTGTCCAACCAAGTACCTCTTTATATAGACTTGAAAGATTTTTTTCCGTAGTTGTAACTATAGTTTCAGAGGCCTGTCACACCATTGTCGTCTTATCATGGGAGGAGGAGATCTTTTGTCCAGTAAATTTTGCGTTGTTTTTGAAAATGTACATTTTTCAAAAGATACGCTTCTGTACATCATGTTGAAGTTATTTATCACAAGCACTACTTTATAAAAGAGACTTAGTTATCTTAATTTCTTGCCTGGTGATTTTTGACTAATGTACAAAACTTTATTTACATTTGTCTGTTTCGAGATTTTAAAATGTTTTGTTTGTATTCACCAACTTACCAAATTTCTAAAAACTACCAGGCTTTTTTTTTTTTTTAAGTTTATTTACTTTGAGAGAGAGAGAGAGAGAATGCGCTTGGGAGAGGCCAAATTGAGAATCCTAAGCAGGCTCCACACTGACAGCATGGAGCCTGACACGGGGCTCAAACTCATGAACCGTGAGATCACGATCTGAGCTGAAACCCACAGTCAGACACTTAACAGAGCCCCCAGGCGCCCCTCCCTTGCTCTCGTCTTAAGTAACGGTTTCAAGAGGGTGATTGAGTCCTGCCCACTCTTTCTAGGGTGAGCAAAAGGTTGAATTTCTTTTAAAGCTGGCGGTGTTTCCTTATTAAGACACACACACACACGCGTGCGCGCACGCAGGCACAGCGGCAAGGCGCATTACACAGCTCCTGGGCTCCCTCTACTGGACTTTTAGCATCAAAAAAAAAAAAAAAATCAGTCGAATACCTGCTAGTAATACACAGCTTTACAAAGAAAGCTGTTGTCTCCTTTTCTCTCTCTCACATGGGTTTTTCTAAAGGGTTTGCGGAAAAAAATACTGAAAATATACTACAGCATGGGATTTTAAAAATGTGGTATAAGATGGGGAAGAGGAACAAGGTTATAAATACATAAAGATCACACACTTACCGATAAGGCAGAAAGTCCATATTTGATACCTTGGCTTTTAAAATTCCTTTCTGACTTTATGGAGATAGAAAACTTAAGATTTATTTAGCAGTTTTTTGTTGCTTATGTTTGTAACAGAGTTTGTTTCAGATACCTGACAGCTTCCCCTGTTTGTTAGATCTTTCAAAGGTTGATTTATGCAGATAAGCAAGAGGTGCAAGGAGATGGCCCATTTCTGGACGGAATTAATGTCACGATAAGAAGAAATTATATTTATGAAGATGCTTACGACAAACTTTCCCCAGAAAACGGTACGTACGCGTGCGGCAGGGGAAGGCCGGGGGTTATTTTAGAAGAAGGTCCTCGCTAGGACGTTAGTGCCCATCGTCCTGTTCTGGAGTGACTTCCGACAGGGAGATGTGGTGACCCGGCGTGGTGGGCCTTCCTAAGGCCAACAAACCGTTGTCGCAACGGGAACCTTTTCCCAATACTGGTTTCTGTTTTTAAGGCAAAAAACTCCACCTGCAAACGTCTTTTTCCAAAATTTAGTTGGCGACCTGTAATTCTGAAGATGTCAGCGGGCACGACCTACATTCTGTGTCATGTTGGGCAGCCGCGTGTGTACCATGAACTCCGAGCCGTGTCTAGGCAGGAGCAGCTCACCGTGGCGCAGGTGTCCTTGTGCGAGCCCGTGCGCTCCAGCGTCAGGCCCGGGGACCAGCTGCTCTGCTCCGCGGGCAGCAGAGACCAGGGCGACTTCTCCTGGAGCAGCGCTCAGGTCGCACATGGACGCCAGGGACGCGCTTTGTCTCCTGTGAGCACGCGACCCCCGGCGTGAACTGTCGTGTTACTAATTTATGCGTTCCTGAGTTTTCCTCCAGAGCACGGGGCCCCTGTCGCCGCGTTCAGGCAGGGCCAGATCGGTGCGGGGGGCCCACAGCGGACGTCGGCAGGGTCCAGGTTACGGCTGCAGGACACGACGGGAGGTCGTCCGGAGCCAAGTAACGGTTCCCTCTCTGAGCGGAGCAAAACCTCGATTCAAGTGATTTTTTTCTTCAAGCGCTGATTTCGTAATGTGGCGGGAACAACGGAAGACGGCCACCGCCAGTCGCTGGCCCCTTCCGTGCAGGTTTTGTGGGCGCGGGTTCGGTGCTCACACGGCGCAGGTTTCTCGCCTCACCTGGGCCGCGGCCCCCCGGAGCCGGACGGCCGCCGTGCGCGCCGCTGTCCCAGCTCACTGCCGCCCGGCTAGAGCATCTGCAGGTCGTGCGTGCGAGCGAGCGAAAACGGTGCCCTGACCCGAGCCCAGCATGCTTCGGAGAGAAACCGAACCTCCCCCCTCGGTGCTCCTGCAGGGGTCCCCTAACGCCGCGCTGGCGGTTATGGTGCGTCTCACCCTGGCGGGGCGCGCTGCGGCTCGAGGAGCTGGTGCTCAGTAGATGTTGAATTTGTGATCGAAGCTGGGGAAACTCAAGAGACGGAATGATAAATTTGCCAACGACTAAGACACGGCGAGAGCAGAGGGAGGGGTGTCGGGAGGGGGGCCGCCTCGCACGGCCGCTCCTGTGGGCGCAGGCTCGCTTCCTGCTCGAGCTGCAGGCGGGGTGCCTCCCCCTGTGGCTCGCTGCGGTTTCCAGTTAGCTTTAAAACTCCTTCATGTGGATGACTTTCAAGGACAGTACTGTCCATTGAGAACAAACCCCAAATTTCCTGATAAATTCCTAAGCTCGAAGTTATGCAGAAGTTGATCCTACTCTACCTCCCTGTGTTCTGATACTTGCACTGAGTTCAAGGGATTCGGAAAAACCTTCTCCAGATACTTCGGTTTCCATGCTTTAAGTCTCTACAGAGGCTCCAAGTCAGGCCTTTTTAACGAGAGTTCTCAAACCATGTGTTAAAATTGATGTTTCACCAGCAAGGCCGGTAAAGTTAAATGTCATCTCCGAATGTTTCGTTTACACGCGGGAAGTCGACGTGAAGTGCTTTGTTGACTGACGATTTACGTAAAATCCGTTACTACGGCTGCCCCGTGGGTCATCTGGTCGTTAAGGCACATCCTTCCTTCTCGGAGGCTTCCGGAGTGTGGGCGTCAGCCCGTGGGAGAGCTGGTTGCTGAGGCTCACGGTGCTGGGTGCTGGGGAGAGCCCCGCCCGTGTGGTGCTGCCCCTGGGGGGCGGGGCGTGCAGCAGCGATCGCAGCCCCCCTCAGGGATGCTGGCACTCTGGGCATCGTCGCTCTGCTGAGACGAGTCGCCAGGGCTGGTTCTGGACTGAGCTGCGCTCGCTCCGAGAGCCTTCGTGTGGCGGCCAGCTCTGCTCTTTGCTCACCGGGCAGGATCTCCTGCGCCGTTTTCCTGAGGAAGAAGTGCTGACGGGGTGAAATCAGGGTACCATTCTCCTGAGGATTCCCCCACTAAAACCTTAGTGTGGAAGAAGAGATTTTAAAATTCATCCTTAGAAACAAGTAGTGTCAAGAGGCCTCGAAACCTGGATTTGATCCCGAAAATGCTGTTGTTACCATCACACGTCATGGTTCAGAGACGGGCTTCAGGGCGCCAAGCAATCTCAACTCTGGCCAAAGTAGGGGCGACTTCCGATTGTCCGCTGAGTCTCCAAGCAATAATGACACCCGCCCACCGTGAGACTGTCGAAGGGGGACCATGGCCCAGTGCCGCCCACCTGTCACATTCGTACGCTTAGGGTTTTTACAAAACCTGCTGCTAACTAACTGCTGATGGCTTGGAAAACATTACATATGACAAGGAAATGCTTACAGTTCATCCTTAGAATTGGGTATTGACATGTAAAGGTAGGAAATATCCAGCTATACTTTCGTGTTTCACGTAACAATTATCTGCTCAGATTTCTCGTGGCAGTTCACCCAGATCTTGAGGTCGAACACCCGTCGGTCAGAATAGGTGCAGACTTGTGGCATCTGAGCATCACTGAAGAGCGTGTCCTTCGTTGAAGTGAAGTTAAATTTTAAAACTAGACGGGCCGCCCAGCTGCCTCGGTCAGTGGACGGTGCAAATCCTGATCTCAGGGTTGTGAGTTCAAGCCCCACACTGGGTGGACAGGTTGCTTAAAAGTAAAACCTTTAAAAAATAAAATAAAAATACAGATAGAAGAGAATATAGATGGATACAGAACCTGTGCTTTGTAGGCAGTAGACAGATCTTCATGTCACAGCGCTCCTGCCACGGTGTTGGCCGTACTCCTTTTGATGGATAATCTGACCTTCCTTGTCCCTGGCTTTCTCCCTGCAGAGTGGGCATGGTTCCTAACCCAGAGAGTTGTGAGAGGGCTTGAAGTGATGCGTGTAAATGCCAGCACAGGCTTTCGCGTGGGGTAAATCATCGCGTGGGGTAACCCTTGCAGAGCCCAGGTCAGGCTGTAGCCACTGGCTTACGTTCGTCTCCTCGCCCTGGGGGAAGTCAGTGCGGGCGTTCACACAGAACTCACGTGGCAGCAGGGGTGGCCCTCGCCCATGCCAGCCAGTGAAAGACAGTGTTGGTACCGCTGTCCACAGTGGCGCAGGTCTCGGTCCGTACGGGGAGTTGTACTGGCCCCGTTTGGACCACGTGACAGAGTATCCTCGCCAAGGATGACTTCAGAAGTACCGACGCTTGTCCGTCACAGTGCGGGAGGCTCGACCGAAGGTGCCTCCTGCCAGACTCCTTTCCGAGTGTCTGCTCGACCGAAGGTGCCTCCTGCCAGACTCCTTTCCGAGTGTCTGCAGGAGGTCCCCTTGGGACAGCTCGGCCTCACGGGAAGCCCGACAGATGGCGGAGCTCGTGAGAGCCCAGGAGCAGAGTGGCACCTCGCGCAGACCGGGCCGGCTGCCCTGCACCTCCCGCACCTCCCGCCCGCCTCGCCCCGCCTGGACGCAGGTGGGGAAAGATGCAGGCCGAGGCAGCTCCTTCCTCAGGCCTGCACCGTGAGCGAGCCTGTCCAGTTACAGACCACCTTTCGGCAGAACCACTGTGATTGGCTGGTATTTGGGGCCTGTGTCCCGAGGCCTGTACCGTAGGCCGTGTGTCATTGTGGATGAGTCCAGGGTCCTGTCCTTGCTGACAGCAGTCCTGTCCTCTTGAGGACCTGTGTGGAAAATTCTCTAAGACACCAGGCTTAGTTAACCAACTTTACAAATTTTTTTTTTATTTTAATCTTGGTGGCGCACTATAACCAAAAAGACTTCCACCTGTTTCAGCTACTTACTGCTTCTAAGGACAGTGTGGGTTCTGGGTTCTGACCGTCCTGCATCCACAGGTCACCTTTCTCAAAGACGCTTCGTGATGTTCATCGTGCTGACTTCTTTATTCGTTTATGGCTTTTACCTTTCCTGGTAACAATTGTTGTCCCCTGATATTCTTATGAACTTAATTCCCTCCCTCCTAGCACAAGTGTCCTAGTGTTCAGAGCGTCATAGCCTTTAGAATAGGGGGGATAACGGACTTTGCTCCTCAGCACCCCGTTTCCCCTCGCCTCCGTGTGTGATACGTCAATATGAAGGAACTTCTCTCTTCCTCCCGTTGGCGGCTTTGAGGGAATTACTGGTCAGTCTATTTCATCATCTGTTTTTAATCTCAATTGATTTTTTTTGAGTCCTGTGTTAAAATATCTCTAATATTCTTGTCCTATAGTAATACCAGCGTATTTTAAAGTCTTCTTCTCCTCGCCCCCGTCACCCCTTTGTGTGAACAGAGCCCGATTTGAAAAAGCGGATCCGCGTGCACCTGCTCAACACGCACGGCCTGGACGAAGCCGGCATCGACGGCGGGGGGATTTTCAGAGAGTTCCTCAACGAGCTGCTGAAGTCGGGGTTCAACCCCAACCAGGGGTTCTTTAAGACGACCAACGAGGGCCTTCTGTACCCCAGCCCGGCCGCTCACATGCTCGTGGGAGACTCCTTTGCCAGACATTACTACTTCCTGGGCAGGATGCTTGGAAAGGTACAGTATTCTCAGACCCCGGGAGGCTGAGGCTGTGTGTTTCTGGGTGGTCCCTGTCTGCTGCGTTGAAGATCTTTATTGAAAATTGTGTAAGTAGTCTTGGTGATCCCTGCAGAACATTCTTTCTTGTAACAGCTAAGGTTCCATGTTACGTGTTACAGACACAGCAGGCCCAAGCATGGAGTGCTGGTACAGTAAGGAGAACCTGGGGGCACACGGTATAAAATCCTCTTGGTCCAAATCTTTTCAGTAGCTGTTGGCCGTTGGGTGCGAGTGCCGGAAGTACTAGAAAGCTCTCCCTGCTCTTGCTGGTGGTGTCATGAGTGGTTCCTCAAAGGTTCCGTGGGGTTGTAGAGCCTGGGAGGCGGAGGACCGTCGTGACCAGGCGTGGGCTCAGTGGTGCGGAAGTCACGTGCAGACGCTGGGAAAGTCGGTTATTTAAGGAGGACGTGAGGGGGATGCCGTCGCGAGCAGCAGGTCACACACCCGCCGACACAGACGTAGTCTACCCTTTCCTGTAAGTGACAGGAAGACTTCCTTCTGTAACCTGGTGGAAACGTCCTGTTTAATGGTGAACTTTGACAGCGCTACCCCCACCTTGTAAAGTCAGGAGCGAGGCCAGTGCTGTCTGTCACGGAACCAGATCTGTCCCGCCTGTCGTCGTCCCTGCGGGTGGCCGGGACAGAGCACCACCGACGTGCAGCTTCTGAAGGACACACATGTGCTTCTCACAGTTCCGGAGGCTGGAAGGTCGCCATCAGCATGCCACGGGGTCTCGTGGGAGGGGGAGCCTCACCCCAACTCATGCCAGGGCCTTGTCCCCGTGTCCTCACATGCTGGAAGGGGTGAGGGGCTGGCCCTCCGGGGTCCCTTTAAGAAAGACATCCGTGAGGGCTCCGCCTCATGACCCAATCATGGCCCAAAGCCCACCTCCTAATGCCACTGCCCTGGGGACACAAAACACTCAGTGTGCCTCAGGTGGGCAGGTGGAAGACTTCATTTAAATCAGGGGTGGCTGATTGTTCCCAGAGGGACAGATGCAGTCCAGAAAGGAGAATTGGGTTTTCTCTTTTTAAATTTTTTTAACTTTTTTAAAAAATTTTTTTATTTTAATGTTTATTTTTGAGAGAGAGAGAGTACAAGCAGGGGAGAGCCAGAGAGAGAGGGAGACACAGAATCTGAAGCAGGCTCCAGGCTCTGAGCCGTCAGCACAGAGCCCGACGTCGGGCTCGAACCCACAAACCACGAGATCGTGACCTGAGCCGAAGTCGGATGCTCCACGACTGAGCCACCCAGGCGCCCCTGAGAACTAACATTTTTAAATGGGGAACATTTGTACACAAGGTTGTATTTCTGGGTTACTTTGTTTTATTTCGTTTGCTTCTTTGTACTTTAAACAAATTCTGTGTCTGCAGTTGCTGTCTAGCGGGATACGGCCGGCGAGTCCCCCAGTAAAACCAGTGATGGAGACTCAGGCCCAAACTGTTCCGGATGTGGTGAAAAATCGTCTAGGTTATTTTCCTGGGAAATCCAAAGTCAGTGCTTGATTTTTCTTTGAACGAATGGTCCATCGCACTCTCATAACTCGGTGATGGAGAAAGCCTGATGCATCCGGGGCAGCGTGCAGGGGCCCCTCCCCCCCGTATCCTAACCGTCACTCGCCAGTAGTCACTGTGGTGGCAGTGACGCGGGCTGGCCCCAAACGCTCTGAGTCAGAAGCCTGCCGTCATGTCCCGAGAGTCAAGGGGAGAGCTGGAGGGAGCTCAGCCGTCAGGCCCCGGTGCCTCCCGCTGGCCCGCCCCATCGAAGGAGGCGGCCCCTGTCTGTTCTCGCCGCCGATGCCCTTCGTGGCTCCTCACCACCACCACGGACCGCGGGCTTCTGCCGGGCCCCGGGTCCGGTTCAGGAGATCCCTTCCTCATCTGCCTTCCCTGTCGGGAGTGGATCTCGCAGCCTAGAAAATGCGGTGACTTCTGTGTGGATCGGTAAAGCGGCACAACGCAGCCGGTGACAAGATTATTATTTACCAAAGTCTCCGCTACCCCGGAATCTTCAATGTGCTGTTATAGGCAGTACGTGTTTGCTGTGGTGTTTGGGGGAAACCCATTAGGCCGTCTGGATAGCCTAGGAGTGCTTCTGACCTCCCCTAGCCGACAGGGTGGACTAGGCAGGCCTGGTACCTGCTGTCTGCTGTCCCGCACACCGTGGGGACAGATCGGGCTGTCACGCAGAGCCGTACTTGGCACAGCTGCTTCGGGTCAAAGCTGTGACCAGAGGTGAGCCTCTGGAGCTGCCCTCAGTTAAAGCTGCCCGCCTGCATTTTGTAGTTCAAAGGAAAAGGTTTTGTTGGAACTCCACCAGACCTGGTCTTTTACAGATTGTGGTTGCTTTCCCTACAGTAGCAGTTGCACGAAGTCTAAATAAAGTATATGCTGTGGGGTCCTCTCCAGGACAGTTGGCCAGCCCTGTCCAGGGCTGAGCCAGCAGACAGATGGCAAAGAGCCTTGCGACGCGGGATGGAGAGTCGGGTCCCATCCCGTGCGTCATGGAGCCGTCGTTCTAAGCAAACGGCCGAGACTGACACGGGCAAGGAGACAGCACGAGGAGATGGCTCTGAGAGGGTGAGACTCTGGTAGGTCAGAGTTCCGGGTCTGGGACAGTGGCCCGCGACCTCCACGAGGCCGCAGGGTCAGCCAAGGGCTGGAAAGTGACCGCGGCATCGGTCCTCTGGGCTTTGTTTCCTCGGGCTTTTTTCTTACGACAGCTTTAGCGAGATAGGATTCGCACACCATGCCGTCCGCCCATGTTTACGTGTGACTCGGGGGCTCCTGGCTGGCTCGGTCGGTGGAGTGCGCGACCCTTGACCTCGGGGTCGTGAGTGTGAGCTCACGTTGGGCGTAGAGAGCGCTTCAGTAAATGAGTACGTAGTTTTTAAGCGTGTGATTCAGTGGTTTTAGAATGCTCGGGGTCGTGCAGCCACGCCACAGTCACGTGTAGAACCTTCATCACCTGTTCCCGTTTACAGTGCTCTCCTGTCCCCTCGCCAGACCCTAGTAGTGTCTGGAGTGGCCTGTTCAGGACATTTCACGCGATGACACACACGTGTGGCCTTCAGTGACTGCCTCCCCTCGCCTGGCGTCGTGTTTCCAGGGGCGGTCGGCGGCGCGGGCTGCGTCAGTGCTCAGGCCAGGCACTGCCGAGTACCACTCGGCCCCCTGACGGCACACTCCTCACCCGCTCACCGGGTGATGGGCACGTGCTCGTCCGTGGGGCTGTTTTCAGTGGGTGCTGGGATAAAAACGAGTTAGCTGTGGGGCGAAGGAGAGGCGATGGAAGGTGTGGAAGCAGGAGTCTCGGCGGCCTTTTCAGAAGGCCTGGCTCTGAAGGGAAAGAGGAAGGACCCCTAAAGGAAGAACAAGGTCCAGGAAAGAACGGGTGCTGCTTTGGAAGATGGGGCGGCTCTGTGCCGGTGAGATGCCCGCGGCAACGGAGCCGGTGAGGGGAGGTTACGGATGCCGGGAAGACCCAGCAAAGGGCTGGGGGCAGCTGTGCTCCACGAGAGCCTCTGCCGTGGCGTGTGGCGTGTGGCATCTGGCTGGCGCGGGGCCGGTGCAGTGTCGTTCTCATCCGAGTGGCCGTGAGCAGCCGGTTGTGGCTGGTGGCCGAGGGGTCGAGCAGCTCTGGAACACGGGCGAGGTGTCGGCTTCGGGCGTCCTGAAGAGGAAGGGCAGGCTGGCCGCGTCAGGAGGGCGGAAAGGTGGGCCATTGCCAACACGGGCTCCCCGGGGATACAGGGGTGAAGAGCCAGCTGAGGGCCCTGCCCTCAGCACTGACACGCAGAGAGACCTCAGGGAGTGGCCCCGTGGGGGATCGTGACTGCCTGCTGTGACGTCAGGAAGGAGGGGACTGTGAGGGTCACTATGTGGCATCAAGCCAAGTGGTGGTAACTAGTTTATCATCTTCAAGTAAAGAAGAAATCAGTGCTGCTATCATAATTAGTTTCTCTGAGAACTAATCATTTTCAAGTTAATAATAAAATGTCTTTATAGATCAGGTTTGTAGTTCTGTTCTCTGTCCCACACTGATTAACACACCTGCTGGTGTGTGCCTTGGCGTGGCCATTTGAGAAGCAACAAAAATCTGTGCCTACAAAGCAGATTATGCTCTTGTGACTTTTAAAAATTTTTTTTAATTTTTTAAAGTATTTTTAGGTTTATTTTGAGAGAGAGAGAGAGAGAGAGAGCGAGAGCGTGAATGGGGGAGGGGCAGAGAGAGAGAGAGAGAGAGAGAGAGAGAGACTCCCAAGCAGGCTGCCACCTGCCAGTGCAGAGCCTGGTGTGGGGCTTGAACTCAGGAAACCCAGAGCTCATGACCTAAGATGAACCAAGAGTTGGATGCTCACCCAGCTGAGCCACCCAGACACCCTTCTTGTGATGTTTTTAAAATAACAGCTTTGTAATAAATAAAGAACAACTTTTGTGAAATATAATCCACATTCCACAAAGTTCAGCTTTTCAAGTGTACAATTCAGTGGTTTTTAATATCTACACAGCAGTGTGCAGCCACGACCACTGGTTAATTTCAGAACAGTCCCATCACCCTGAAAAGGAAGCCTTCCGTGTCCATCAGCCGTTCCCCGTCCAGGCCTGGGCTGCCACTGCCTGACCCTCCATGGATTTGCCTGTTCTGGACGTTTCATGTAAACGGAGTGAGTCCTACAGTCATGGCCCTTCGTGACTGGTTTCTCTGACTTAGCATAATGTTGTCTAAGTTCATCGATATTGTAGCATGTATCAGAACTTCCTTTGTATAACTGAATAATAAATACCCCATTGCGTGGATATAAAACATCCTGTCTACGCATTCACCTGTCGATGGACACGTGGGTGTCCCACCTTTTGGCTGCTATAAATAGCGCTGCTGTGAACATTCATGTACAGACCTTCCATGACTTACGATGGGTTACATCCCGATAAAACCATCGTAAATTGGAAATGACAGAAGTTGGAACGCCTGGGTGGCTCAGTCGGTTGAGTGTTCGAGTCTTGATTTTGGTTCAGGTCATGATCCCAGGGTGTAGGATCGAGCCCAGCATTGGCCTCTGCACTGAGTGTAGAGCCTGCTTAAGATTCTCTCTCTCCCCCGTCTGTCCCTCTCCCCTGATCACACACACACTCTCTCTAAAATAAAATGAAAAAAAAAACTTTAAAAACGAAAATATCAGAAGTCGAAAGTGCATTCCATACCCCCAGCCGACTGAAGGTCACAGCTTAGCTCGGCCCACCTGGACCGTGCTCGGAACGCTCACGCGGGCCCGCGGTCGGGCAGACTCGTCGAACACGAGCCTGTTTTACAACAGAGCGTCGAATGCCTCCCGCGATGTCCGGAACGCTGTGCTCAGAGTGACAGATGGGAGCGGCCGCGTGGGTGCAGACGGTCCTCGGTGTCTCGGCCGTCGACCCTGGTGATCGCAGGGATGCCGGGAGGTGCGGCCCCCACCTGGCATCACGGAGGATCAGGCCACATGGGAAAGATCCAGACTCAAAATTCAAAGTATGGTTAATACTGAATATGTATCACTTTTATACCATCGTCAAGTCGAAAAACCCAGTCAAACCATTGTAAGCTGGGGAGCATCTGTACGTGTGTGGGTGCAGGAGAGACCATGCCCGTGGGAGCGGAGGTGCCGGCTCCCCCGGGCATTCTGCCTCGCAGCATTTGCCCCCCTTTCCAGCCCCACCGGCAGGGCGAGGGCTCCGGTGTCTCCACACCCGTTAGCTGTCTTGTCTGTCGTGAGCATCCTCGTGGCGGAGACAGTACCGCGCTATGCCCTCGATTTCCCTGACCGCTGGATGTGGGCATCTTGCCGTGTGCTTTACGTCTTCTCTGGAGAGTGGGCTCTTCAAGGCCATGGTCCATTTCCTTCTGTTTTTAATGTTCATTTTATTTTTGAGAGAGAGCAGGGGAGGGGCAGAGAGAGAGGAGGACACAGAACCAAAGCAGGCTCCAGGCTCCGAGCTGTCAGCACAGAGCCTGACGCGGGGCTCGAACCCACGCACTATGACATCATGACCTGAGCCGAAGTCGGATGTTAAACCGAGTGAGCCCCCCAGGCGCCCCACGTTGTCCATTTCTTCAACTGAGTTGTTTGTCTTATTAAGTTCTTTATGTATTCTAGTTCAAGTCCTTATCTGACGCGTGATTTGCACGCATTTCCTCCCATTTTGTAGGTCGTATTTCACTTTCTCGATGGCTTCTAATGCATGTATTTTTCTTTTGTTGCCTGAGCTTTTGCAGTCTCGTCTAAGAAACTTGTGGTCACACAGTTTAATCCAGGGTCGCAGAGATCTGTGCCTGTGTGTGTTCTTCTGAAAGTTTTGTCATCTTAGCTCCCACACGTGGGTCCCTGCTCCGCTGTGCGTTACTCTCTGCAGGTGCTGTGAGTTTGGGGCCCCAGCTGGCTCTGCTGCACGCGGACAGCCCTTTGTCCTCACGACATTTGTCGTGCCTGACCTGGCGCCCTTGTCAAGGGTCAGTGGACCGTGAATGTAAGGGTTTATTTCTGAACCCTCCGTTGTTTCGCTGATCCCTGTGTCTGTGCCGGCCTGACGCTGCTTTGATTACAGTACCTGTGTAGTCAGTTTTGTGCTGTGTGTGCATTTACCAATGGCAAATGGTACCGAAACCCCAGGACCCAACGCAGCAGAGGAATTGTGGAAGGAAACCAGTAGGTCCCAGGTCTCTCTTCGAGAGGCACGTCAGAGGCCCCGTTGTTAGTCATTTGTTCTGACTCCTCGTGGTGCAGTTTTAATCACAGAGCCTTGTTCCAGCCTGGCGATAGGCTCGGCTCGAGCTCACCAGTACAGCGGGGCGCTTCTTCAGGCTCTCCTTTCCTTTCAGAGACCAGCTTCGGAGCCTGGCCTGGCGTGAAATCCCTTAGCATACGTGTCAGACACGCCATTTTCTCGCTTCATTTTAAGACCTCCCGTGCCTCTCCCCGCCGCACCGTGTGTTGGCTGTGGTGTCGGTTCCCGTGGGACCCCCTCTCTCCCTGGCTCCCTCCGGAGCACACAGCTGTCATAACCCATTTCCAGAAGATCTTTGAGATGACGTGTAGTCCTTTCTTCAAGGTGAGCCTAAGAATCTCATAAATTAATAATTGTAAAATTAAAATTTAAAATAATAATCAAGGTGAGCCTTTATGTTGCTAGACTAACGTGAAATACCCCCTAATTCAAAAACAAAACAAAACAACTTTTTATTATTTTTAAGTAATCTCCATACCCAGTGTGGGGCTTGAGCTCCCAACCCCAAGGTCGAGAGTCACGTGCTCTACCAGCTGAGCCAGCCAGGTGCCCCTGACGTATCCCGTAAGTTGGGTGGTTTTCACACAGTGTGGTGTCAGACAACAGAGTAATCTAATTTGCTTGAATTAAATCTTATTAAAATTTTGTATTTCTTCTTCTTGAGCGTGTAAACTGTCCAATCTGGATAAATACAGAGACAAGGTAATGGACAGTCCTGGTTCACTGAGGTTTTCTGGCCAATAGTCGTGTAAGTCTGGGGGACAGACTCCTCCCCCTTGAGGTTATCGGCACTCTGTTCTTGACTGCACTTGCGAAGACGCAGGTTCAGGCAGGTGCGGGGCGGGTGACCGATCGCCGTCACTCCTCTGTTTTAATGTATGTCTCTTCACCCCAGACTCCAGGGACGCTCTCCCAGAAATGCAGTTTATGTAAAGTACAGTTCAGTAAAGCTCTTTAAGATAGCGAGGGTTGGATAAAATCAGTAACAAAACTATAGTTATTTGAGGATGTTAGATAATTTAGTTTCACATGTTTAAGTTTTTACTTATATAAATTTCTGCATTTTCTGGAAATTTTCTAAGGGAGTGCTGGTTTCTAAAAGATCTGATTATTATCTGATTACAAATGGTTAAACTTTGTACCAACATGTTAGAGATTGCCCAGATCTGAGTTAGTGTAATAGTAGAGCGCTAATAGTGTAGTCTCTGGACGTTAAATCCCTAGCGGAAGAAAATTGTATATTGATTGATTATGATATTTATTGGGTCATAATGTATTTAAATTTTCTTTAATGCATATGTTAGTGATTGTTTACTGTGATGAAGTGCAAAGAGGTCTTCGAGAGCAATCCTACACAGAAGGAATTACCTCATGTCACTGGTCACTTCTCAATTAAAAGTTCCATTAGCAGATGGTTCCTGCTTCTGGTGTGAGTCGTTGATTGCATTTTATCGCCTGTAAATCAGACTGTGGACAGGGAATAAATAAACAGCTCAGGGATGTGGTAATGTCATCTCAAACTTTTTTTTTTACAGATAGAAGCACCTAGGTCCATTTAAACCAATTAAGTTCAGAAATTTATTGAAGGAAATCTTTTATCATATTTGAATTCTATTTGAAAATGGCTTTTTCTCCCCCTTGCTTCAGAATATTGATTTAATTGGAACAGGAGGCCTGTAAATCAGATTATTCGATAATATCTCGGTCATATATTTCAGATCTCTAATTACGCTTCCACGTGGTTTACAATTTGTATCTTAGTAGAACACAGTGTACATTTAATGTATCAGAGAGTGTAATAGCTAACGGTGTGTCCTGAGGTTTTGAGAGTTGGGAAAATTTATTCTTTTATATCAGTGGAGTCCCTTGGTAAAATGCTCACCAGATCTGCTGAGCCTTTGAAAGGGAAGACTGAGGTGAGTATGGTGATTTAGTTACCTTGGTCTCTAAGTGGCAAAACTTCTCTTTTATAATATCTTGTGCTGAACCCTCAGACTCGCTGGGGGTCAGGGTGATGGAGCTCTCTCATCTGATTGTCACCGGACTCAGTGTCCTTGTCTCTAAAGTCAATGGATCTTTCCCCCTGGCTTAGCCGTTAGTTGACCATTCTGTGCTTAATGCAAGCCTTCCAATCAGGGCTAAGACTTTTTTACTTTGGCGTCAGCAAATTTCACAAGCAAGCTTTCTCTGAATCTCCCGGTTATCCACAGTGGATGGCTCACTGTGCGTTTGCTCTTGTTGACCTTCAACTTTTTTTGGAAGCAGAAAAATGAAAGATCATAATAATTTATAGATGATTGTTTTATTTGAATCTTACCCCCTCTGAGAACCGTGCCCTTAAATCCGTACAGCATTCTAGTGACTCACAATTTACATTCTTCTCCTTTGAAAACAAAGTGCTTACCATTGTGAAGATTGTTCTTCTTGTCGGTTAAGGTCATGGTTTTGTACCTATGTTTATTTCTTCAAAATTAAACATGATCTAAAAATAAAAATAGGTTAGAGCTTACAGTGGAAATGACAGGTGTGTTCTAGGATGCGGCCGATGCCACTACCCGAAAGCTTTATTGTAGTTTTAGCCACTGGGAGATATTTACCAAATTCTTTCCGCTCCCGAATAAAGTCGATCCGGCTTGCTATCGAGAAGTCCCTTCTCCTAAATCTAACGCGCTCCCAAACACTAGTTAACCACAGGTCAGTATATGTCGAGGCCTTCTTCGTTTCTCTAAACCGTGTTCAGCGGTCACCACGAAAGTTAGAAACACAGACTCGCTGGTCCTGCTCTAATGTCCACTGCTATACTCTTCATTTGTGCAGTAAGGATGATGAATATTAAAAGATAAAATGTAGCCCATTTAAATTCTTTTGAACATTTAAATACTAATTTAAAATTAGTGAATTTCATTTTATGAGAAGCAGACCAAGGAAAGATACATGTTGTTCCTCTCGTTTCCAGAATTGTGATCAACTTAGGGCGGCAGCAAGCTGCCTGGAGCCAAGCATTGGAGTAAGACCAGGCCGACGGGGCTCCTGGCTTCAGCAGCTGGGCTCTGAGCAGGCAGTGACGGGATATGAATCACGTTGCGTGGATCTCCTCGCGCTGGTATCGTAAATAGCGTGCACAGCCGAGGGAACACGAGCGGAGGGACCGGTTGGATGTGTCACACGCGGGTCGAGTGGCCATTGGTATCTTCATCCTGGGAGATGGTGTGGGAGAGGGGTACGGGGACCCGAGGGATTTGGTAAAAATCAGATGGTGGGATGGGAAGGAGGGGACACAGCAGGGCCACCGGATTCCGTTCTGAGAACCGGGGACTCAAATGTCTTCCACTGGAAGGGGGCAGGCTGGGGGTGGGGGGCTGAGATGCGGGTTTTTCCTAGGGCTGGGATGTCTGTCAGACGTTCTCTGGAGATGTCAGCCAAGTGTGTGGTTGAATCCGTGGGCCTTGCGTTGAGGGGCAAGGTCTGAGCTGAGAGCCATCAGCGCTCCGGCGGGCCTTAGGTCGTGAGACGGGGCGGTGTCGCCCAGGGAGTGAGTGTAGCTGGAGGAGAGGAACCGCTGAGGAACCAAGTCCCAGGCTGTCCCCAGGCTGAGAGTTCAAAGGCTGGAGAAGAATGTAGCCACCGAAGGTCAGAAGAAGGCAGCTGAGAGCAGGGAGCAAACCGGAAGCCACGTGAAATGGTTTCAGGGGAGAGACAGTGATGGACAGTCAGGTGCTAGC
>PITB01010266.1:0-62714 GCA_004024585.1 Paradoxurus hermaphroditus
GGCTTTGAGGTTCCGGCGATGACCTCGGGGTGTCCGAGGTTTCCTGGGGACCAGCATGGGGTGGGGCGGGGCAGGGACCTGCAGTCAGAAGACCCAAGCTCCACCCTTCAATCCAACACCGACGAGGCCCGCAGCCTCTTACCGCCCTGAGCCCGCTTCCCTCGCCTGCCCCACGGGGCAGTGTGAAGTGCTTTGCAGGTGTGGGTGGCCCCGGCAGGGCTGTGGCCCGACCTTACGCCTGCCCGCCATTAAGTTTCCCTTCCGAAAACTCTGCCACGGTTGAACCCACAGACTCCCGCAGACAAGGGGAGAAGCGTTCCAGGGAGAGGGCAGCGAGCGCAAAGACACGGTGTGCACGCGTGCGCCCCCACCCGTACCTTTGTGCCAGGAACCGTTCCAAACATCTTACATATATTAACATATATGCACATAAATTATATATATTAACGCATATTAACTCATTTACCTCTCTTATGAGTCCTGTGAAGTGGGTATTAGCTTGCCCTCGTCTTTTAGATGAAACAAGGTCCAGAGAGGCAAAGTAACTTGCTCCAGGTCACACAGCTAGAAGCGGGGAGCCAAGACTGGAACCCAGGCATGACTGGAAGCCGGGATGGCGGGCCTGGAAAGGACGGGAGCGATGCCGGGACGGGCCACGTCTTTGTCCACTGCTGCGGGGCCAGTGCCTAGGATAGTGCCTGGCACATAGCTTCCTGAAGCATGAGCTCTGCAGAAGGTGTGGCCAGCTTACACATCTGGGGACACTGAAACTTGGCACGACAAGGGGATGCTGGCGTTGTTGGGTGGGGGCAGTTCGGGCCCAGGGGTGAAGCCTCCGAGACTGCCTCGTCTCCTTTCTAGCCTGAGATCTGGCCTCTGCCCGGACCTGTCCTCGAGCCAGCAGGCTCCTTCGAAATGGGACGGCTCAACCCCCACCGGCAGGAGGGGCCACCGAGGACGCAGGCGGGGAGTTACAGATAGTTCCTCGCACCCCTGCGGCCCCCTCCCCTTAGGCCCAGCCTCTCCGCCCTTGGCACATGAGCATCCTTGCCTCCTTGTGGAAGGTTCTAAGCTCTCCCAGAGTCAAAGTCTAGGGAGGGTCAGGGCTCTGGGGGGAGGACCCGCACAGGCTTAGAGGAGAGAGTTTGCTGCCAGCAGAGGCTGCTGTGTGCCGGGCTGGGGAGCTGGGGTCTGGTGAGAAAGGAAGTTTCCGGCCTCTGCGGCATTCAGACCCCACCAGGAATGTGGCTTCGGGCCAGGATCCCTCTGGGTAAGAAAGGATGACTCGGCAGAAACGGCGTCCTGACCCCACAGGGTAACAGAGCCGCTGCCTTGGGGGCGGGTGCCAAGTGGCAGGGCTGGTGGATTCATGAGCCTCCGCCGCAGCCTTCGTCTGTGCGGCTCCCGGCCCTCCCTAGATGTCCTTCTCTGGACTGGGGTTTTAAGACTCTCAAGGGAGCAACTTTCAGACAGACCAGGGGGGCGCCCCGCACTGGCTAGCTCCTTCCTACCCCCGGGGGGTGGGGGGGGAGGAAGCAGCTTGAGCCCCCTCCCCCCCGCCAGGCCTGGCTAAGGGCAGAAGCCCCCGCATGCTTCAGGGTGGGGGGCACCGGGCAGCGGGGGTTGCTGGGCTGGGCACGGGGGAATTCCAGCCCAAGGAGCCGATTGGAAGCACATGTGTTTAGACAGGCACAGAAACCCACAAAGCTGCTTTTCCTCTCCGTGAGCCCGAGCTGCTGAAAAATTAAGGATCTATCACCGGGAGCCCTGGGACATGCGTCCCTTCGCTGGCACCAGCCTCCTGGCTGCCGGCGCCCCAGGTCCCCAGCGGAAGTGGGTGCTGGTGGTGGCGAAGGGGACCATACCGTCAGAGCCACGGCCGCCGCTGCCGTTGGCATTCGTCAAGGACTTCCCGCACACCCCGCTGGCCGCTTGCACCTGTCTAGTCTCCTGCGCTCCTCGTAACAACCCCAGAAAGTAGAGAAACAACCCTGTAGAAAGTAAAAACAACCCCTAGTTTGTAGAAAGGAAACACCGCCGTGGAAGGCGAAGTACCTCGCCCGAGGTCACCCCGCGTAGTGACTGGCAGAATAAACTTCCAAGTCTGGGATCTTAACGGTTTGCTTTATTCACAACACCTTCTTCTGCCCCTTGGAGGGGGGCGGAAGGCGGAGCGCCTGCGGTCCTGCGCCCCTTCCCCGAGGGCCCCACAGTGACCCAGGGTCACCGGGGCTGGCGCATGGAAACTCTGACCCCTTTCTGGGGGCCGTTGCAACACTCGGCGGCTTCCTGTGCGGTTTCCATCGTAGGGCGCTTGGAGTCCGGAGAGCAGCGGAGGTCCTGGGATTCGGGGCTAGAAGACACGCAGCTGCCTCCTGACTTACTGGCTGCGTCACCCTGACACCTCACTTTGCCTTTCTGGGCCTCGGCTCCTTTACCTGTTAAACGCAAGAGAAGAACACAGCAACTGGGCCTCTACCACCTGCCCCAGCAAGATTAACTGCAGACCATTAGGCCTAGATAAAAAGTGGGGTAGGGAGGGCACTGGGAGGGGGGGGTGGAGAGGGAAGGGGGTGTGGGGTGGCAGGAAGGGGTTTTCAGGCTGACATCACGCTTCTCGGCTCCCGGGTCAGGCAGGGAGGCCGACAGAGGTGAGGGTTTCCTTTCCTGACAGGTGACAGCTGCTTTGCACAGTCTCACCGGCCTGACAGCCGTCCCCGGGGCGAGGCCCCAGAGCAGAGCGGCTGCCTCCTCCCAGGAAAACTGCACGGGCGGCACTGCTCGGGGCACCAGGGTGACCGTCGGTTTCTTGCAAGCGCCCCGTTTGCTGACTTGCTGTCGCTGGAAGCTGGCCTGCCCTCGAACCTGAGCTGTTCTTCGTGGACTGGTTCCCGTTACCCGGGCAACAGCGGAGGCGGCTGCGAGCGGCTGTGTGAAATCACTTCATCAATTGTCACCCACAGGCGCTGTGTCATATGAGGGCTGGTTGCAGCCCTGTTAGGCTTAGTCACTGCCTGCTACTAAATGCGGCTGAGGTGGTTGTTGACACGCTCGGGAGAGGCAAACAACAGGCCTCCGACCAAACACGTCTTGGTTGACGACAGAACTTTCGGAATCACGAAGACTTCGGATTGCGTCCCTTACGGGTATCACCGGTGACTATATTCCGTTACATTTAAAATCTTGGCAAACCAGCAATGTACAGAGGAGGTGCCCGGTCGGGCTGCCCCCCAGCTGCCCCATTCCTCGGCTCTTGATGAGAGCGTTTATCGATCGCGGCATGTCTGTTCTGTTTGGGCTGTTATTATGCCTCTCTCCTGAAACATCCCGGACTGGTTATTTTTCGGAAACCTCATAATCTCTTAGCAACAGAACTTTGAGGGCTAACGGCTGATGCACGCTCCCTGCAAGAGGGTTGTGACTCGTGGGCCAACAAACCCACAGCAGCCGAGTCGGAGTGCCCTCTGATTATGGCTTTAATTGTTGGAAGTCATCGAACGTCACCGGCACCCACCATGGGCTGAGCTTGCTTTGTTAGACGCTTGAGAGCCTTGGCCGTGGCAGCCACACACCCAGCGCCCCCGGGGGGAGCTTCTGCTCACCGGGTGCCCAAGGCTGTCGCCATCTTGTCTCCTTGTGGGTACCAGTCCTGGAGCCTGTGTCTGACTGGAAGAGGAGGAGGGCAGGAGCAGTGGCCTTGCGCTCTGTCCACGTCCCCCCAGACCGCTTTCGTGGCAGTGTTAGACTGTCCCCACACTGGGTTGGAATCCTGCCCTGCCTGAGCCCCCAGCCTTCCCTCTTCCTTTCCTTTCTATCTTTTCTCTCGCTCTCTCTTTTTTTCCTTCTTGCCCCCCCCTCCCCCATTGGTTTTGTTTGTTCAAGAGCTCATACCGCAAGCATGAAGCCAAGTGCAGGCTTTGGTTCTGGGAGCCCAGATTCACCTATCTACAAAGATAAAAGCAAAGTGTGATCCACGTACATGGATAAAAACTAGAGATTCACGGTTACTCGCGTTGGAGTCTTTCAATTTCTGCAGCCTGGAATCCAGAAGTCACAGATCTTTTAGGTCCTTCTGGATGTCCCACAGGATATCCGCACTTTCCTGGAGCTAAGCGACTTGGTCGGCCCTCAGCTTCCGGCTGACCACACCGGTCAACCCCTGAGCACTCGGGATACACGGAAGGTTCAGGAAGACTTCATTCTTCACGCCCTACGTTCCCTTCAGCATCATCACCCGGGATGAACCCTGGATAGATTTTCAACATGCATCCAGGGAGGTTGACCACCTTATCCAATAACCCATCTGGCACATCCTCTTGGCTTGATGCTTCCATGGGCACTTCTGGCCACCATCTTATACACTTCCTTCCAATTTTCGCTCTCATTGGCCTTCCCTCTTCTGGATTCAGTTCCTCCTGAGAAATGCCGACCACGTCGACACCACTCCACACGGCCTCACGAAAGACACCGCGCTCTCCCCAAACTCGCCAGCTGCTGGGACGGATGCCAAGTTTCTCAGCCAGAAGATCCCAAAATCTTGCACTCGCTTCCGATCACAGGGTGCTCAGGTAATCCCGTTCGATGCCGGGTAGCACAGGTGAGAGTGGGGGAAGCCACCGGCTTGGGAACTATAATTATGAATCTGAAGACAGTCCTCTGCTCCAGATTGAGGTGACCGTCGTCCTCTGGCTGGCGGACTGACTCCCGCGTTTTCCGTCACAATCTTAGCATGGGCGGTCACGGAGTAACCTGTATCTGCCACCGTTTTTCGGTGTCTGAGGAAGCAAGCTTCCATGCCGTAGATGCGCCGTTTCTTTTTTGAGTTTATCTCCTAAAACGTCTGCAAGGGCACGTTCATCAGGCAGAGCCCTTCCCAGAAGGCCGTTGGCACTTGCCACACCAGCTTGTTCCACAGCCGCGATTTTATTGTTTGGTCCTATTGCTGTTGCCTCTTGGGCTGCAACCAGGGTGATCGGCTTTGCCCCAAGAGTTGGCACTGAGCACGAGAGAGAGGCGGCTCTGGGGAGGTGGTAGTCGCTGTGCAGAGAAGACAAGGAGTGTCAGCTGGGCGGCCTTGCCTCCACTCTCTCTGCTCATCCCGTTCACTCATCCAGGGCCACAGGGACAGCTGGGTCTTCACCTGGTGTGTAATCTCCAAAGGGACTGCATAGTGTGGCACGTGAGGGCCACGGCCACAGACCAGTTCCACGGGTCGAAGGCCACACACACAGTGTGTGCCTCCCGGAGGCACTGAACCCAATACTCACAGGCAGCACGGGGGACGCCTGTCAGCGGGGCTCACAATCCTCTTTTAATTCTGGTTCTTTCCGGCCCCTCCCCAAGGTGAGATCGTGGTTCCCCATCTGCAAGGAGTAGGAATAAACATTAAAATAATAGCTACCACGGGGGCACCCGGGCAGCTCCGTCAGTTGAGCGTCCAACTCTAGATTTGGGCTCAGGTCACGACCCGATGGCTATGGGCTCCGCGCCGAGCTTGGAACCTTGCTCGGGACTCTCTCCTCTCTCTGCCCCTCTCCCTGGCTCATGCTCTCTCTCTCTCAAAATAAAATAAAATAAAATGAAATAGCGACCACTTAATTCCTGTGAGCCGGGATCTTTACCGATACGCCCTTAGTTACTCCTGAAAACCTTATAAGGACATGATACTGTTTTCCCCCGTTGACAGATCAGGAAATTGAGGATCAGTGTAATCGGGCGACTTGCGGTAAGTCACAGAAGCGATTTCTGTTTGTGACACCCACAGTCACGCTCCGCCCCTTCCCCAGCCACATGACTCACGAGCAGCGGTGGATTTACTGAGAAAGTCCTGAAGCTGGGCTCTGGGCCCCCTCGCCCGCACCACCCTGTCCAAGGGCCTCTTGGTTCATGGGACCACGTATCTTTGCGAGATTTGCCAAAAGAAGATATTTTCATATTTCGCCTAAAGGAGGCGCCCCCTCCGATTCCACAGGTTCCCCCCTCCGATTCCCCCCCTTTCCCTCCCCTCCTCTGCTCTATTTGTTCTCCTTCGCCCCGTCACTGATACACCGTGGACTCTGTGTTTTCGTCTCATTTATTGCACGTGCTAGGCACCGCTCGCTATGTGTTTTGAATGAATGAATGAATGAATACAGCCTTTGTCCTTATGCTTAAGGCCACCCTGTGCCATAGGTCAGGCAAAGATATAAAAATGTGACCAGCGACTTGCTCAAAGGCCCCTACTTCCAAATCCGATCCCCTTTCTCTGGCTCGGAGCTGCCTTTGAACCCGGTCACACCTAGGTTTCCTCCGGCCCCAACATTACAATTCACGCAGAGACCAGACGTCAGCTCACTGGTGTTTCATGCCTGACTCCTCTCTCTCTCGACAAGTTCCCTTACCCCCCAAAATCCTATCTGCCGCCTCCCAAGTGGCTCCCGAACTAATCACTCTGTTCCTCGCCGCAGCCCCCACCACGGATGGGGTCTCCATCAGCTTCCTGGCCTCCTCTCTGCCCCCAGTCTGTTCCCCACGCAGCTGCTGGAGACTGGTTTTCCTGCTGGAATTACTCCCGTGAGTTCTCATTTCTTAGAGATCGTATCCGAAAACCTCAGCCTGACCCACAGGACTCGGGGCTGGCTTCTTTTGTTGTTGTCCTTTTAGTTTCTCAAACTCACCGTCTCCCTGACTAGCAGCCTTTGCACCTGCTCTAACCCCCTTCAGGCGCCAGGAGAGTCTTCCCCTCCTCTCTCTCTCTCTGCCATCCTACTTAATTTTCTCCTCACCCTTCTGGTCAAGCGTCACTTCCTCAGGGTTACCTTCCATGTCCGCCCACCCTGAGTCAGAGCCCCTGTGAATTATTTTTATAGCTCCCTGTTATATCTCTGCCTGGAACTGATTAGAACTGATGTAAGTAACCGACCGTATAATCCTGGGTGTTTGGTTTGGAGTTCTGACCCCTCCCTCTAGCCTCCTCTTCAGTCAAAGACCTAAGTTCCCAGCGGGCAGGGACCGCGTCTGCCTTGCTCGCTGCTTTATCTTTGTTTGGCTCGTTGGGCCGAAGGCATAAAGGCATTCATTCCTTTCTCACGTAAGCCTCGAAGTGAGTGTTTCTCATCAGCTGGCAGCAGTGCCCCGTCTGGTCCTTTCGGGACCCGGGTTCCCTCCATGCTGTGGCTCCGTTATCCCTAAGAGTCGTCATCTGCACAGTCGAGGCTAGGTCATCGCCACCTCTGGGCTGGAGCCAGCAGGGAGGAGGGGAAGGTCTTGGTTTGGTGCCAGTGATCTATTACCGAATAACAAACAGCCCCGAGACACAGCGCTAAAAGACATCAACCATTTCATTATCCTCCTAGCCTCTGCGGCTCTGTGAGGAATGCTGGGGAATTTGGACAGAACGCAGGGAGGGTGGCTTGTCTTTCTGCCGGGTACCATCTGGGGCCTCAGCTCAGACTCAAGTGACCGAGGGTGACTCAAACGCCTGGGGCTGAATGTTCGGGAGGCGTCTTTACTCACCCCGTGCCTGACTGGGAGACGAGGCTCAAGCCGGGCCTGTACCAGCGGACCGGCAGGTGGCCCCTCCAGTTTGCTGGCCTCAGGGGAGCTAGCTTTCTTGATGGAAGCTCAGCGCTCTAAGAGCAAGAGTTCTCAGGGAACAAGATAGAAACCTCTCTGCCCTAGCCTTAGAAGTCACGTTACAGTGGGAGACCGCCCAGGTTCAAGGGGAGGAGTCATAGACCCCCTACCTCTTGACAGAAAGAGGGTTGAAGGATTCATGTCATATTTTAAAGCCATGGCAGCCAGAGGGGCATGTGCCAGTTTCGCTCCCATTCCCCTACTGAGAACGTGGGTGGACGGTCGCGGCTCAGTTCACAGGGCTGGAAAACCCGCGTCCCTAGTGCGCCTGACATCGACTTCATCGTAAGGAAGGAGGGAGAAAGGATCCGGGCCAACTGTTTGCATTCCGCCACGGCTATTCCTCTGGCCACCAAATATCCAAGTGGACCCCCCTCTTCCCACGCGTGCAGTGTGCTTCTCCTTGGGGGCAGAACCCCGAAGCTCCATTGACTGCCTCTTTGTTGAATGCCTAACAATGTTTGCAGCGTATCGGCGTCCACCGTAAAGACAGGGTGGGCAGAGGCACCGTTCCGTTTCTTAACCTGGAGCCTCGAGGTTGGCTGGTCCCGAGTGGGGAGGCAACACTCGGGTAGCGGTGGCCGGTCGGGAGCGAAGAGAAATCGGTTCTCCCTCCGTCTTGGTACTTCATTCCAACTATTTACAGAGTAGGAAAAACAATAATTGTTCATTGAAAAGAATGTCTGTCTCATCGCGCATCTGAAATTAATTCCAGATGGATCAGAGATGCAAATGTAAAAAAATAAGCCCATAAAATGCTAGGGGGAAGGATTAGAGCAGACGGTTCCTAGAAGAAGCTCAATAAAAGGCAGACGACGGGATGAAACGACACTTTCCCAAGGATGAGGGGAGGCAGAAACTCGTGCGCGTTATTGGGCGGCGTTTAAATGGATTGTTTTTACATAGCGGGGTTCGGCGATATCCTGCACAATGTCAAATGTTCAATGCCCTTTTAGCCAGAAGCCGCGTTTCTAGGTATTTATCCTACAGATACACGGTATTCCCGCAACGGAGCAAAACTATACTCCAGGGATGTTCAGGGCAGGCTTGTTTAGAAGAGCTAAGAAGCTGGAAACCACCTAAATGCCCCTCCGTGGGAAACTATTAAATAAATAAAGTAGAAGCCCACGCAGCTGTTAAGAAGAATACGGTACTCACATGGCAAAATGTCCAAGGAGCTGCAATAACCAGAAACAAGAGGCAGTCTGGAGGGCATGGCGCGTAGTGTAAAGTCATCTCTATTAAGAAAGAAAAGAAGCAAAAGAATTCGTAGGTATTTTAAAAAATGCCTGGGAAGAGTCACAGAAAGTTTTAACGACGGGTACTTGCGGGCAGTGAGTTCAAGATTGTGGGGAACGGGAGGATGTATACTTTTTCCTTTATGTCCTTCTCCACTGTATGGATGGTTTTAATCGTAAAAAACCAGGTATCGCCTGCATCTGTTTTATAGGAGAATCCAATTCAGGGTAGTAGTTATTCCTAAGGAAGAAGGCAAGGGAATGGAAGAGAGGACACAGGGCCCTTTAACTGTACAATGTTATGTTTCTAAAAGAAATCGAGGGCACTTGGGTGGCTCAGTCGGCTGAGGGTCCGACTCTTGATTTTGTCTCGGGCTGTGATCTCACGGCTGGGGAGTTCGAGCCCCGAGTCAGGCTCTGCGCTGACGGTGTGGGGCCTGCTCGGGATTCTCTCTCTCCCTCTCTCTCTGTCCCTACCCCACTTGCTCTCTCTCTCTCTCTCTCTCTCTCTCTCTCTCTCTCTCAAAAATAAATAAATAAATAAATAAACTTAAAAAATTTGTAAAGAAATAGAGGCTAAGAAATGGTAAATTTCATTAGTTCCATTTTACCACCGCCAGAACCACCAGCACAATGAAACCGTAAGTGACGATAGCTAAGAATTGATAACGTTGGTAGATGGGCACCAGAGTGTTCATTCCATGATTCCCTAGGCTCTTCTAAATTTTGGGGACATTTTACAACTTAAAAGAAGCTTTTAAAAAAAGGATTCGTTCTATACAACAACATAAAATAAATGGAAAAGAAGCCAGGAAAACGAAGCAACTTGGTAAATTCAACCACAGTCTCCTAGGAAGGAGCTACGGAAACGTAATGTTTCCCGTTTGGACTCTTGAGTGCCCCTGCGTTGGAAGAAACAGTAGGGATGACGTTGCTTCGAGAAAGCGAATGTGCCAATCGGGCCCTGAGGCTGGAGTTCCACGCCGGAGCCCGGGCTGGGTGCGCGGAGCCCGGGCTGGGTGCGCGGTTGGGAGATTGCCGCTGGTCCCGGTGTGAGCAGGTGAGCGGCAGGCTCCGCCCTCCCCCACTACAGTGCAGGGGGGCGTGGCAGCCTGGAGTTCACACTGCGCAGCCGCAGCCGGGGCCAGACCAGGGCCGAGGACCTGGGGGAGGACGAGGCCTCCAGGTAACCCCTCCTCCTCTTCGCTCCCGTCGCACGCACCACGTCATCATCTGTCAAGCAGTAGGGGCACCCGCGTCTCCTTTCTCCCAGGTACTACTTCTGGGAGAGGCCGAGCATCACCCCAGTTCGTGCACTGGCCGCAGGAGCTCAGGGCCTCCTGCCCTTCCCTCCGGCCCCTCCCGCCGGGCAGGGCCTACGTCTACTGCACCTGCAGTTCTTCGATCCATTTCGGTTTCCTTTCTTTTGAAAAAAAAAAAAAAAAAAAAAAACCCAAAAAACAAAAAAACAAAAACCAACCGCAGTGCAGTGCGTCTTGCCAACCCGACTCTGTTGCTTTGAAAACCCTCTTCCTGTGAACCTGAGATGTGGGTGATAAAGCCATAAAGGACAGAGGCCTGTGGGTCTCACCAAGGGCCTTTGTTCTGGGCACTGATGACATGTCACCCGCAGGCAGAGGTGGGGCCCAGAGTCTGTCCTGGAGCTCGGAGGGCTGTCCCAGGCAGGGTCGTCGGTGTCGCTGCAGGGGCCCTACCTAAGTGACACCCATGCAGGTACATGTGAGGAGTCCCACACGGGGAGGCAGGCTCGGGCTGCCGAGGGTCCTTCCGGCCGGGCCCCGGGCCTGCTGCCACCGCCCCACCTACCTCAGACATCCGAGTGCAGACCCCAGGCTTCGGACAGGCCCGGGGCTGCTTCCCTGCAGAGGGGCTAAGACGCGGGGCACACACCCTCCCGCGGCTGCTGCCTGTGTGCGTGTGCGTGTGCACCCTCAGGCCCCCGCAGGGAGACAGAGGGTTTCTGGGTCCCAGTCCTGGCAGGGACTCTAAGACCGGCTGAGCCGACAGCTCACCAGTGCTTGCTTGATGCCCACGGTTTCTGGGCCGGTGTCCGGCTTCTCGGTGGCCCTGATTTTGTGTCCTTGTTGCGGAACTCTTGGGAACCGAGGGCTGGCAGCCGGCCAATGCATGCGGGGCTCCACGCTGGAATCCTTCAATCCATCGTCGCGTTTCGAATTCAGAACGACTGAATACAAGCGTGCTCAGCATCCCTGTGTAATGGAGGAGGAGACTGAGGCCCAAGAAGGTCGGAGGGCTCGTCCAGCGTTCCCGGCTGGGACGGGGGTGGGGTTGGGATTGGGTCTCTTCTCACTTCCAGGTCTGCTCCCCAACTTCTCTTCCCTGCTCTGCGCTGAGGCGGGTCTGTGAGGATTGGGGGGGGAGGGAGGACAGGGGAGGGAGGAGCCCCTTACTCTGCACCTGGACCAGCGGGGAGCCCCGATGGTCTATGGGAGGCAGAGTGTGCACGGCCCTTATGCTGTCCCACACCTCCTGTGGGGTGGCCGCGATCCGGCTGCGGCCCTCGACTGCGGCCATGGCTCGCTTCGGGGCCCTCTCGTCCCAGACAGTCACCCCCTGACCTCTCACCCCATCAGACCTAGCAGCGGAGGGACTGCTGTTGGTCCAGGTTGCCAGAATCCTTTCCCACACCCTGCCCTTACCTTTGAACATAATCCCTTGACCGAACGCCCCTCAAGGGCCCCATCCGAGTGTGCCCTCTGCCTCCCGCCGGCCGGGACCCTGCCTGATCCATGCCGTCCTGCCCGCTCGTTGGCCAGGAGCGTTGGGTCTGCTGAGTCATCACAGACAGCAGCTGGGATCGTTGTGGAGGGGGGGTCCCTTTGCTAATTCCTGCGCTTTTCTCTGGCTCTGCTTGCACCCCCACCCCTCCTCATCTGCCTGCCCCGCCTCCCCTCCCACCTGCAGCTCTTCGCAGCCAGATGCCGGGGATGTTTAGCAGATGACGGTCACGGCTAAGCAGCCCCTGCCCCTGCCCCATCCACCCGCGATGCATCCGGGAAGTGTGCTCCAGAACCGCGGGCGTCACGGGCGAGTCACAGAGGCCCCGGGTCCTCGGGACGAGATGTCCTGGAGGCTGCGCACAGAGACGGGATGATTTCACCTTTGCCGGGCCAGCCTTCTTCCCGGGGGACCCGCCACCAGGAAAGCTTCCCCACTCACCCGCCGACTCACTCGCTTGCAATGCAGAGGGGGGCCGACTCCCCACCGGGCCGCCCCCCAAGGGACCTGGTTGTCACTTCCTCAAGGAGACCGTCCCCGGCCCTCGCCGAGACTGGCTGCCCCGTTCATCCCATCCCTCCTTGGTTTGAAACCCTCGTCACACTGATAACCCTTGTCACTGTTCGTGTCCCTCGCTGTGCCTGCTACTCCCTGAAAGCAGGTCCTGGATCTGTGCTGCTCACTGCTCAGCTCAGATCATGACCTGAGCCGAAGTCGGATGCTCAACCGACTGAGCCACCCAGACGCCCCATGCCGGTCACTTTAGTATCCGTCTCCTACAATACCAACCCCCATCTCGTAGAATTCTGGAGAGAACTGGGAAAAGAATGTATGAAAGCCGTTCACACGGTGCCTGGCACTTAGTGAGAACTCAGAAAATGGCACAGAAGGCGGCTAGTAGCGACTATCTTCCTTTGGCTCTCTTCGAAATAGGATATGTTGGCCCACTGTTGGCCCCACCACGCCCTGTTCCCTCGGCTTCCACCAACAGGTTGCATCGGCCATCTCCATCTTCTGTCTAGATCTTGAAGGCGGTTGACTGTGCCGTGTGGTATTAACTAGTGTGATCAGATAGGTAGGTGTTCTTGCTCTTGTAGTTGAAAGTTCTTGACCGATGAGGCTGCATCTCGCTAACTTTTCCAGCCTCTGGGGGGGCCTAGGATTGAGTTGAGTTTAGCTCGGCCGCTCCAGGAGGGTTACGCCACGCCACAGCACCACCCAGAATGGTCTGAGTCCACAGCCGCAGGGAACACGCGGTGGTTGGCAGGGAGGGAGGGGGCAGGGGCGGGTTGGATGGATGAGTCAGGGAGGTGCGGGGAGAGTCCTGGCAGGTACCAATGTCAGGCTCCGCTGCGGGAAGCCCCGAAGCCCCCGTTGCCAGGTCTGCCCACCTCCCTCACCCCCCAGCTTTCTTCCCGCCTTAGTGGTCAAGCCCCTAGCTTGGAGCGGGGTCTCTGTGGGATCTGGGTGTGGGGGGCCGTGCCTGTTCTGATGAGAGAAGAAAAGATGGATTCTTTCAGAAACAGACCCCCCGGGCTGGGAAGGGTCTTAGCCCCCTGGGAAGTGGTCGGCAACTAAAGTGGTCTTCAGGTGACAAGATGAGGAGTCATGTTTGTTGGGCGCCTCCTCACGACTCGGGTTCCACACTTCATATATTCTATTTTCTCTGTTGTCTCAGTCTTCGAGGCGGATACACTAAAGCCCAGAGAGGGAAAGCGGGTTCCCCTGATCACACAGCGACTGGGCGGCAGAGTTAGGACAGAACCTAGGGATCCAGACCGTAGGTCCGAAGTTTTCTCTCTACAACACTCCTCGAACCCAGGCCTGCGGGCCCACTGGTGCTGGGGGCGGGGCACACTTTCCCTGGCCCTGGCCCTGGTCTCCACACGCGGTGCCCTGGCTTCCCAACTCCTCAAAACTCCCTTCCCTCTGCACCCCCCCCCCCCCCCGGCTCCCAGCACTTTCTCCGCTCAGGGTGCTCCTTCGCTCGTTCTCAGCCTGGCCCACACCAGTGACGGCGGCCGATCCAGACCCAGAGCCCAGGGATTCTTTCTCAGCAGACACAGGGGCCCCCCGAGGCTTGCGCATCTGGGCGTTTATTGCCCGAGTCTAATCTGCAGAGGATAAACCAGAGGGAGTGTTTCTGTCATTTCTGGACAGAGCCACGGCCCCGGGAGCTGGAGTCACTTCCCAGAGGCAGAGGACCCGCCTCAGCTGTGGGAGGAGGGGTAGCGGTGAGAAGGGTTCTACCCGGCGGGGTCGCCTGTCCCGCGGCAGGTGGGCCTCTTCGAGCCAGGTCAGACAGGAAGGAAGTAGGGGAGTGGAGGCACTTGTCCAGGGGCCGGGGCTGCAAGAGCTGCTAAGAGGCTGAAGCATTTGTAAATCCCTCGTGCGGGACGCCTTTGTTACTCGCCGGGCTTTCCCTGAAGGGGTCGGCGGTAAGGCAGGTGCCGGACTTCGGGGTGGGAAGAGTTGGGGAGCAGGGTGCTCCTTTCCCACCCAGATTCGGCCCGGGGAGGCTGAGAGCAGATGGCCAGAGCCGAGAGAAGCTGGCTGTGTCCCCGCGGGGGTGGGAGGCGGCCTGGACCCCAGCCAGGGCTGGGCCGAGACTCGGTCGGCGCGGGGAGCCGGCTGCTGTGAGGGCTCTGATGGGCTGGCAATACCCCGAAGCCCAGCCCGACTTCCAAGAAAACCCTCTCAGACCGGGTCAGCGACCCAGGGGAAGAGCGTCCTGCAGACTGACTCCACTTCCTTTCGTAAGTGGGAGCCAATGCAGGCTCTTCAGGGGCGGGAGCCAGAAAAGGAGAAAGCATACAACGGATCCACGCACGCCTATCTCTCGCCTACGGTGGATTTGGGGTTACGGACCCCTGACCTCGGCACACACCGCCGAGCACACGTGTGGTCCCGAAGAGTCCTACGAAGCCCGCCCGGTCACACACGGCAGCCACAAACACACCCCGTCCATCACACAGCGTGACGCTCAGCAGCACGCGGCCACGGAGAATCGCACGTAACCACATCCGTGCGTCGGGAGGCCGAGACACACAGCCACTCGGGATCACACACACGCGTGACACACAGTGAGCCCTAACCACATACACACACACGGGCCCGTTCATCTGCACTAACCACGCACAGCTGGACACAGTCACATGCAGGGATTCGAATCCCGCACGGCCACGCACGGACTCGCACCACTCCACACAACCTGTGTACATTCAGCCCCGCTCATGGGCACACGACGACACACGGTCACAGGCCACCCCACGGAACATACAATCGCGGGGCTAGCTGTGAATGCTGCTTTAATACAAGCGGCGGGGGAAGGGGGCCGGGGCCTCCTTGTCCTCAGAAACAGGGGTCAACGAGGGCCTGGCGGTGACTGAGTCGGGAACAGAGGAATCCCCTCGGGTCCGCGGATGGCTCACTTGCTGGTCGTACCTCCAGAGCGACAGAAACTCGGAAGCTCGCGCCGTCCCCCTTTGCCGCTCAGCAGAGCATTCCTGGGTCCTGATGCGGCCTCCTCCCCTCCCCGCCGGCCCCAGCTGGGCTGCGGGAGGGACCGCAGTGAGTCAACAGGAAAGGGCTCAGGGAATGCGGGTGGGTGACCGGCAGGGCCTGCAGTTGCCGAAGCGTGGGGGGAGGGGCAGCCGGCCGCCCAGCAGGGAGGCCCACAGTCGCGGGTCTGGGCGCCGATGGCCGATGGCCGTTTCTAGGCCAATCCTCCCCGATGGCCTGGCCGTTTCTCGGCCAACCCTCCCTGCGAGAATGCAGATGGAAGGGGCCACGTTTCCCCGCAGGCTGCACCGGGCCTCCCCTACCTGCTGCCGCCCGCAGGCCCAGCGCCGCACCTGCTCTCCTCCGTCCCAAATTCGTGCATTTGTTCGGCCCCTTGTGGCCCTCCCACCACACCAAGAGGCAAGGTCTGTGCCTCCCAGTGGGGAAGGCACATAAAAGGTGATCCCAGAGCGAGGCGGATACGTCGGGACACACGCATGCCCGCTATCGGGGAAGCTACTAGGGCCAGCTGCTTGGGAGCCTTTGAACCCCGGCTTCTGGTGTGGGGGTCAGGATGGCTGATGAGGACGGCGCCGGTCCCTCAGGGCGCGCCTGACCTCTGACCTTTCTCAAAGGAGGCAGCGACACAGTCAGCGAAAGCACGGGTGGGCCTGACTTAACAGTGAGCCGTTTTCCAACAGAGTCAGGGAATTCGTTTTTCAGATCTAAAGAACAAAAATGCAAATGTTTATATACTTATTTTGAGGGGGCAGGTCAGAAGGAGAGAGAGAGAGAGAGAGAGAGAGAGAGAGAGAGAGAGAGAGACAATCCCAGGCAGGCTCCTTGCTCTGCACAGAGCCCAACACAGGGCTCCATCCATGACCCTGGAATCATGACCTGAGCCGAAATGAAGAGTCGGATGCTCCACCGACTGAGCCCCGAGAACGAAATTTTAAATGCCGCGTCTGAAGGAACCTTTCTAAAATGACCTCCCGCGGCACGGCAGAGTCTCCACAAGCCTTCTTGCTGCCTCGGGGTTATCATTACGGACCTCCATGATCACTACACCAGATACGATGGTGCTGGTCAGCAAATACTTGCGGAAGGAACACACACGGCTGAGCCCAGACTTCTGGGCTCAAAGGCTTTAAAGCAGGTGGGAGGGGACCGAATGCTCTCTGGTATGGGGTTCGGGGTGCAGTGGACACTAAAGGGTCTTTCTCTTGCTCCCCAAACTCTTCTCAGAGAACCATCGCTTCCTCCCTTCCTCCTTCCTTCTTTCTTCCCTCTCTCTTTCTCCCCTTCCTTCCTTCCTTCCTTCCTTCCTTCCTTCCTTCCTTCCTTCCTTCCTATGGAACAGGAGCCAAGTTTTTTCTTTGTTCATTTCTTGCATTTGCAGTGTTACTCAACGATGTCCTTCGCCGTAGTCCTTAATCACCACACAACCACAGCCGACCACCCCACGGGGCTTCCCCCTTTCACCGAGGCCTGCCCATTTCCCTAGTTCCTTGCCATCACCCTTCATTAGGTCGATGGGGCGTTCGGCACACAGAGTCCGCCGGTTTGACAAACAGGCTTATCACAGCTGGCCCTGCCCTCCCTTCTTCTTCACTGCAGGGGCTCACCTGCTTCGCCTCCTTGGGGCCCTGCTCCCCATCTTCTCAATGTTCTGACTGAAGCCTGCACCCCAGTCTCACTTCATCCCCCTTTCTGGATTGTCCCAGACCTTGAAGACAACACCGGCCATTTTCTTTCTAACCCTTCTGATCGCTCCATGGAAACAGGATGTTAACAAAAGCCAGAACCACAGAAAAGCGATGGAAGCTCAGGAATCTCACGATTGGCTACCCATTTGAAACACACACACGCACACACAATTCATCCCTGCCTCGCATGTAGAATATAATAAAACCAATTCCACACAAATAAAATATTGAAATAGAGAAATAAACCACAGGCATCATGAAAGAAAACATGGGTGACCATTTTTGGTCGGTGTCATTTTACAGCGGGTGAGACCTCTCTAAGCAGAAAGCCAGAAAAGCCTGATCCATTTAACAACAGGAGATTTGTGAAGTTCCAACAACACAAGCGCTATACACAACAGTCGAAACACAAAGGGCAAGCTGGGGAAAATATTTCCAACAGATAAAACAAAGGGTTTGTATTTCGAATCGACAAAGGGCTCTCACAAGTCAATAACAAAAAGATAAATAACTAAAGAGAAGAAAAAAGAAAAACAAAGGCCACGAGCAGATCATCCACAGAAGAGGAATTGTAATTAGTTAATAAGTGGATGAAAAGATGTTCGCCCTCCCTTAGAGTTTTAAAAATCAAACTAAACCGGGGCACCGCGGTGGCTCAGTCAGTTCAGCGTCCGACTTCGGCTCAGGTCACGATCTCAGTTTATGGGTTCGAGACCCGTGTGGGGCTCCGTGCTGACAGCTGGGAGCCTGGAACCTGCTTTGGATTCTGTGTCTCCCTTTTCTCTCTGCCCCTCCCCGGCTCACACTCTGTCTCTCTGTCTCTCTCGAAAATAAATAAACATTAAAAAGTTTTTTAATCAAATTAAATCTATCTAGGAGGATGGCAAACATTAGAAAGATGGACAGTATTGAGTCCTGACAAGGGTAATGGGCCTCTTCACAGATCATTTTGTTGGAAGGAGAAATTGGCTAAAAAAAATCTTTTTGGGGGGCAACCGAACAATATCTATTAGAGTTTGAATACGCGAGCCCTTTGAGCCAGCAGTTCGGCTTTCGGGAACGTATCCTAGAATAAGCGTGTGCGTTCACACCAGAACGTTCCTGGTGCATCTCGAGAGAGTCGGTATGAATCTGCTCCCCCTTGTGTGTCTGGCTCTACCCCTCGCGTTTCTGCAGGCATCAGGGCGCGGGGTTTACACAGGCCAGAAACCCATTTGTTCTTCTCTGAGCAGGATTACTTGAGCCCACTCCCCTGTCAGGAGTCTCACGAACCCCCCTTGCTTACCTCCTCACTCCCCTCTCCTCCCTACTTCCCATTTCCCAACCTCCTAATTTTTATTGGAAAATCCCTCTGACTTTGAGAAAGCCATCCCCACCTCTGACCCCAGCCTGGGAGCAGGTCCCCTAGACAGAGTCTGTGAAGACGTGACATCTGCTCATCACAGTGGTGGCTCATGACTTAAACTGGTCCAATCAGGATGCTGCTCACGAGGTTTTTCAGAAGTCCTAGGCCAGACGCGGAGAGCGTCAGGGGTGGACGCGGGCCTGCCGTGCTCTAGCTCTTTCTACTACCAAGAGGAAAATGAGTGTGTGGACAGAGCTAACCCCCAGGGCATAACTGAGCCAAGAAAATTACAGAACAATGAAACCGGAGCCTGGTGATATGGCCAACCTCTGGGGAAAACCGCACCTGAGCCTTGCCCGGCTCCCGGGCTTCTCCGACGCAGGCGGCACTAGATTCGCCCTCCTGCCTACGTCCGTTTGCGAGGAGGTATCTGTGTGCTTGCGGCGGAAGCCTCTCCACAAACACAGAGCCCCTCCCTCTCTCGGACCGTCTGCTGCCTTGACCCTGCGAGGCTCAGCCTTGGAAAACAAATGCCTGGTCATTCTTTCTGGGAGCTTGGGAAGCCCCGACATCCTTCGCCCAAGGCTTGATTACTTTGGGGTGAGGTTGGGGTAGTGCGTGGAGGCGAGAGACCAATGCCTCCCCATCTTCCTGAGCCTCCGAGAGCAGAAGAGCAAATCAGGTATCAGTAACTCACTCAAGCATCTTGCCACATTTTTTAGAGCTGGAAAGTCACAGACAACCCAAACGCTCCCCGGTGGGGTAACTCTCCACGGTCCACCCCCACGGCGGTCCACTCTTCACCTTTCGAAAGACGGAGGAAATGCTACCTGTACCGCCACGGGAGGCAGCATTTACGGAAAAAAAAACAAAATAGGTTGAAGAACAAAATGTATAGTGCAAATCTACTTTAGTTTTTAAAGCTCTAAGCGTATGGTGCTATCTGAATAGAAAAAGATATTGAAGGGGCGCCTGGGTGGTTCAGTGGGTCGAGCGGCCGACTTCGGCTCAGGTCATGATCTCGCGGTCTGTGAGTTCGAGCCCCGCGTCGGGCTCCGTGCTGCCGGCTCAGAGCCTGGAGCCTGCTTCGGATTCTGTATCTCCCTCTCTCTCTCTGCCCTTCCCCTGTTCATGCTCTGTCTCTATGTCTCTCAAAAATAAATAAACGTTAAAAAAATAATAAATAAATAAAAGAAAAAGATGTAGAAGGAAGATCGCTTTATACAACGACTTGAAAAAAATTATTTCTGAGGGCTACAATTCTGAAGGATTTGTTTTTTCTATGTTTTCCTCCATTTCCTTCTTGAAATTTTATGGTGTTATCTAAAATATACATATTTAAAATTTTTTTTAAATGTTTTTATTTATTTTTGAGAGACAGCATGCTGGCAGGGGAGGGGCAGAGAGCGAGAGGGAGACACAGAATCTGAAGCAGGCTCCAGACTCTGAGCTGTCAGCACGGAGCCCGACACGAGGCTCGAACTCACGAGCCGTGAGATCATGACCTGAGCCGAGGTTGGACATTCAACCGACTGAGCCACCCAGGTGCCCCCCAAACACAGGTATCTTTAAACTTCTTACAGTGCCAGGCTCTGGTCTATAGCTCCCTATTTTCTTTTGTGGTTGTAACTGGAGGCCTCAAGGAAGCTGTCATGGCCTGAGTGTGCAGCCCCACACCCCCGCTGCCAGGAGCGCGGGCCGGCCTGTCTGCAGGTCCTTCAAGACACATCCAAGCTGGGCCGGGGCCTCAGGGTCAGAGCCGTGTGGGCGGCCGTCCTCGCACAGGTGCGCGGTGCCAGGTAGAATCCGATGAGGCAGAACGCCAGGAGGCTGAGTGGTGACCCGCTGTCCGGTTCTGTTGGAGGAAGTCATTGCTTTGGATCGTGGGGTGGATAAGGATCCCCAGAGATAGCGGACGCGAACGCCTCGGAATCTATAAATGTTCCCGCATACGGAGAAAAGGTCTTAGCAGGTGTAAGATTCAGTTAAGAATCCTGAGGTGGGGAGACGCTTTTGGACTGGGGGGGGGGTCTTAAGTGCAATCACAAATGTCCGTATAAGAGAGAAGAAGAGGGAGGCTTGACACAGATAGGAAAGAAGGCAATGCGACCACAGAGGCAGAGACCAGAGCGACAAGGCCACAAGCCAAGGAATGCCAGCAGCGGGTGGCCATCACAAAGGAACAGCCCTACTGACACCTTCATCTGGGCCCAGCGATACTGGTTTTGGACTTCCGGCCTCCGGCGGAAGCATACATTTCTGTGAAGCTACCGATTTCATGATAATCTGAAATTTCCAGCAGCCCCAAGGAAACCAACAGAGTTTTAGAAAGTCAAGTGCGCTCAGTGTAGGAGATGCGCTTCCCTGATTTGCCTTCCTGATCATACACTGCTCAGGCTAAAGGAGAGAGGCTGCTAGACGCCCCAGAGAGGGCCTCGGGGACCCTTAATGAACTCTGGGGCTGTGACCAAGGTGGCTGGGGGCGGTGGAGCCCACCCCTGACTCCGCCCCCGGCCTCAGCGAGCGGAAGGGGGGTGGGGGGAGACCAGAGGGGTTGCCTGGCAACCCCAGCAGCATCACGGGGCTCCCCACGGTGCCCCCGTTTCTCCTCAGAGCTGAAGCACACGTATTGTTAGAATGCAGACGCTATTAAAAAAATATCACGCCCCCACCCTCCGCTCAAAATAACTTCCCACTTTCTAAAAATGGAATTCCGGCCAGCCGTCACATTTCCGACGGTAGTAAAGTTTCTCACCCCCTCGTGCTCTGTAGGTTTGTGACTGGCCGGAGAGGGAACTACTATGACTGGGCAGTTTCCACCGATGTAATCGCCCTGGTGAGCCACGCGCTTAGCTCGCGGAAGGTGACAGTTGTTTGCATAATAGGCCTCCTCCCCTCCTCCCACGGACCTCCCCTAGGGCTGGGGCTTCGGCCAGCTGTGCTGTCCATAGTGTCCCCTGCCTCAGAAAATAATAATAATAATAATAATAATAATAATAACAACAACAATAATAGGACAGTCGACCCTTGAACAACAGATTCGAACCGCGTGGGTCCACTTTTACGCGGATTTTTTTGGATAAATACAGTATTGTACTGGAAATGTAGTTTCTCTCATGATTTTCTTAGGAACGTTTTCCTTTTTAAAAAATAATTGTCTTAAAGTTGCTTTATTTTGATAGAAAGCGCGCACGTGCGAGCAGGGGAGGGGCAGAGAGAGAGGTTGGAGCCAACTCAGGGCTCGAACGCGAGAATTGCGAGATCATGACCTGAGCCAAAATCAGGAGTCAGGGGCTTAACCGACTGAGCCGCCCAGGCGCCCTCAGAACGTTTGCTTTCCTCTAGCCTACTTGATCCTAAGAGTGCGGTATGGAATACATGTAACATACAAAACACGTTAACCGACTGTATTATCGGTAAGGCTTGTGGTCAGTAGGAGGCCGTCTGTAGTGAGGTTTGGGGCGAGTCCAAAGTTATACATGGATTTTCAACTGCACTGGAGTTCAGCACCACTGACCCCCATTTTGTTCAAGCATCAACTGTAATAATAAACTAACGACCTATATAGTTCTTACGATGTGGCCGAAGTACTTACACGTATTAACTCATATTTGTCCCGTGACTATCCTATGGAGTAGGTCCTGTATTATTATCCCCCTTTTATAGACGAGAACACTGAGGCACAGAGAGGTTAAAACCTTGCCCGAAGTCACACAGCTGACAGGTGGCCGGGCAGGAGTTTGAAACCCCGCTGAAGGGCTCTAGGGGAGAAGGGCTGGCTGGCTGGCGGGAGTGGGGCGGGGAGGCTACGGCCGGCCGAGTGGTGGCCGAGAACTTCCTCCGTGCAAAGCCAGCCGTCCTGGGCCCGGGCCTAGGCGGAGACTGGGGCCTCCCCAGCTGGAACCGTCGGTTCTCTCCCGGTCAGGGCGGCAGTGAGCCTAGAGAGGCCTTCTCCTACCGACTCTCTCCTCGGGTCATCGCCTTCTCTCCCTGCTGGGAAGGCTGTGACTCTGAGCAGGGTGGGGAATGATCTTTCCACTTCCGAGCGCCGACCTCAGATGGGTGCCCAAGAGAAGCCAATGCGAAGTCCTCGGGCTCGGGCACGGGGCAAACCTGGCCTCATCCCGCTCACCTTTACCCGACAGGTGGGCGAATAAATAGACCAGCGGCCTTGAGATGCTTCTGGGCGCTGAGACGAGAAGGGGAGCCCAGCAGCCTCCCTCTTCCCCCTCCCCCCCTTCCAGCACTTCCCCCCTCTCCCCCCCTCCCCCTTCCCCCGGGGGTGAAGAGGATCGTTCTGGCTGCACCTGCTGTGCAGGGCCGGCCTGGCTGGGTGGGATGAGAGCCTAGAACTTGGAGTGAGAGACCTGGCCTCGTCCTCCTTCTCCCAGGTGTTCCTCTCTCTCTGTTCCAGACTTCCCCTCTGTAAGCCGAGGGATTAGACGCGTTTTGATATGTTGAAAGCCCTTTGTAAACGCGTAACCGCTTTACAAATCCAGTTTTCCTCGGAGGGAGGCAGCAAGGCCTAAGCCGCTAAATCCAGCCCTCTGGGTCCGTACCTCCGGCCCGTTCGTCCCGTCTCACCGAGACCCTGTCCCCTCAGTAGCAAAAGAGGGGTTAAAAAACCCCACTCATGCCAGGGCCGTTGCCTTACTTAAAGAGACACTGCACAGGAAAGCCCGTCCTCGGAAGGGCAGAGCCCTGCGCCCGTGGGACCCGCTGGGGACAGGCCCCTGGTCCCCTGAATGCTGCTGGCATTGGCGCCAGGGTCCTCGGGAGGGGGAAGGAAACCAGCTGAAGGGGTCACAGGCCGGCAGCTGTGGCCCGCACAGGCCTGACGCGCTCTCTGCCCGGCAACGCCAGCACATTAAACGGACATGGAGAGCGCCGCGGGCGGGAGAGGAGAGGCTCCAGGTCTAGCGTGCCGGCAGAAGCCACCCCTCTCTGCGCCTGCGCAGGGCTGCCTGACGCTTCGGTCACCTCCCTGGCGACAGCTGGCCAGTGAACTGGCCTCCAGAGAAGTCCGCCCGGAGGGTTTGGATGTCCCGGGGCGGTGGGGAGGGGGCGGGGTGGATGGTCCTCTCCCCCCCCCCCCCGCCCCCAGCCCCACCCAGGTCTTGGCAGAACCCCAGTGGGTGTGTTATGACGGGGAGTCCTGGATTGATCTGGGCCCCACAGCTCTCTCTCACCCCCCTCCTCCCCCGCTGCTCCCAGTCCAGCTCCGGCTGGGTCTGCTGCCTCCTTTCCTCTGCTGGGGGCGGCGGCCTTGGACCCCTCTTTCCCCAGAGCGGGTTGGGGCAGAGGGAGGCAGTGTTTCTGCTGGGCCTGTGGAGGAGGCCGAGGGCAGGGTGTACCCTGGCCCGCAGCCCAGGAAGCCTGAGCATGTAATTAAAAGATTGTATCTTCCTGGATCTGTCTTTGGGGACAAGCGCTCCCAGTGTTGTCTTTGCCCTGTGACCTCAGTTTGGGCACTGCGTCCCCTGCCGCCTGGCTCTGTCCCGTCCGTTTAGTCGGGGTGGGCGCCAGATTTCAGCTGGTGCTGAGCACAGAGAAGACAGACTCCCCTTCTTCCCTTTCGGGCTCCTAACGGCCGCCCTACAGGCTGATGATGGCCGTGCCTCCCTGCTGCTGGTGACGCACGGTGGCTTCCATCCTGGACGGGGTTTTCAGAGGCCGTCCAGCTAGTAAGTGGAGAGCTGAGACTCAGGTGTGACTCTGCCGAGGACGGCACCTGCCGGGAGGACCGCGGGCGGTAGGGATGGGGAGGATACACAGGGGAAGAGCGCTTTCCACCCCCAGTGTAGACAGTGGCTCGAGGAACCCAGGAGATCGAGGGATACTTTGGCCTTTGCGAGACCATGAGACGTCAAGTCTTCATGGCCTTGGCAGCCGCACACCACCTCATGGGCCCGGCTGGCTTCACCAACCAGAAGGAGGTAAGGCAGGCAAGTGTGATCAGCAGGGAAAAAAGACCAGCTTCTGGGAATGCCAAGGGGAGGGAGGAGGACTGGGCCAGACAGAGGGGAAAGGTCAAGGGCTAGGATCCTGGGGTGCCTGGGGTACCTGGGCAGCGGGGAGAGTGTTTCAGGGCTGAGCCGGTGGGCCGGCTGTGTGGCCCTTACTGTCTTTCCTCTTCTCTGCGGCTGATTAGGAGCTGGGGGGCGGGCGTGTGATTTCTGGGCCTGGGGGCCGGGGCACGGAGGCTCTGTGTGTTCATGGAGACACCTCTCACCCCTGAACCCACTGATTCTGCCACAGACCCGTGAGATGTGTGGGCTCATCCTGGTACAGCCGAGATGGCCGCAGCCTGAGGAAGGGGAGGGGCGGGCCCTCAGTCTCCCAGGGAGGAGGCTGCTGTCCCAGGTCTAGGTAGGAGCGGCTGCCGGGCACCGTCTCTGTGCTGTGCACCGTCTCTGTGCTGCGCACCGTCTCTGTGCTGTGCACCGTCGTTAGCCCACTCTACAGATGAGGAGAGCAGGAGTCAGGGAGAAGGTTTCACCCACGGCAGGCGTCCGAAGTTGAATCAGGCGAGTTTAGCTCCAGAGTCCCCTTTCTTAGCATAACTGGACCCCCTACCTCCCCGCATCCCACCAGACATTTTTGTGCGATCTTTCTCCTGCTCGGCCTTGGGGTCATCAGACTCCTTCTCCCACCCTCAATCCCCAGGGCCCCTCAGGGGATCACCAGCCTCGGCCCATAGGGATCCGGGTCTGCGTTCAGCTGGGACTCCTTCCTGCCCTTGGACGAAGGACCCGGGAAGGAGTGGGGGAAGGGTTCGGGAAAGTCTGGAGGGTGGACACGGAGGCGGTCTCCCCCCTCCCCCCTCCTTCTCCAGGGAGGAGGCTGGGAGGCTCCGGGTAGTTGCTCGCTTAGTGACCCCAGCCTGGGAGGGGACGGGTGAGGGGAGGAGCATTGGTTGGGGGTATAGCAGATGAAGGTGACCCCCAGACACTATCCAGAAACTTCTTGTTCTTTTCTTAGAAGGTTAAATCCTTCGGGCATCCTGGTCACGCGGCCACTCAGCCATTAAGTGTCATGCCTTCCCTTCGCCTTGTCTCTGCCGCCTTACAAGCGGCCTGGGGGCTGCGGTGGGCTCCTGGAACTGAGTCGGGACACACTTTCTGGCTGCTTACGCGTAGCGCCTGCCCTGTGAGGGGTGGCAGGAAACATCTCGCCTTGCAGGATGGTCAGGAAAGGCCAAGAAGGCAGATCGCTTAAGAATGAAAGAGCCAGGGGCGCCTGGGTGGCTCGGTCGGTTAAGCGTCCGACTTCGGCTCAGGTCAAGATCTCACGAGTTCGAGCCCCGAGTCGGGCTCCGTGCTGACGGCTCAGAGCCTGGAGCCTGTTTCAGATTCTGTGTCTCCCTCTCTGTCTCTGCCCCTCCCTCGCTTGTGCTCTGTCTGTCTCGCTCTCTTTAAAATAAATAAACATTAAAAAAAAAAAATGAATGAAAGAGCGAGACCGGGAATGAAAGGAAAGGGATTCTCGGAGGTGGGAAGAGCATGGGCGAAGGCGTGGCGACAGGGAGCGTGGAGCAGGGCCTTTTCAGCGAACCGTCGATGCTCTGGGTGGATGGGACCGAGGAAGAGCGGGAGGGGAGGCGTGAGAGGTGAGTCACCTCCGGGCCGCCTGACCGCGCGGGCCCTGAGTACCCGGCTGCAGGGCCCGGCCTTCGTGCCAGGGCCACGGGAAGCCCCGGAAGGCTTGAAGCAGGAGCGGGAGGTGGCCGCGCTTGCTTCTGGAAAAGCCCCTCTGGCTACAGGAGTGGCACGGGGAGAGCAGGCCGGGGGTGCCCGCCAGAACCCGGTGTCCACCCACTCGATGGAAGAATTCCGTGCGAGCGCCCCGCGCGGTTGCTTCGGTGGTGCGGCCGTCCCGGCCTGGGCCACGCAGGTCCTCTCCCCCCCGCCCCCCCCCGGCCGGAGTGGGGCCGGCTTGGCTGGTGAGCCGGGCAGGCTCGAAGAGAAACAGATGCGGCTGGAGCGAGCGCGGCCGGGCGGACTGTGGGCTGTGCGGATGAGTCAGTCGCCTGTGCCCCGTGCCAGTACTGGCAGCTTCTGGGACCAAGACGAGGATTCGGGGAAGGGTGGGGGTGTGAGGGAGCGGGTGAGGGGGCTGCCCCGGGCCAGCCTTGGTCTCCGCCTCTGCTGACACCCAGAAGGCACTCCTGAGCCTCTTTCTGCAGGAGGCTGGGCGGCCCCGGTTAACCCCTGCAGTGCCAACCGTGTCATGCCCGGTCCCCTTCCAGGGGACCCTAGCATCCAGGGGTGCCTCCAGGGCTGGGAGGACGAGCTTTCGTTTCCTTTCTGTCTCAGGTAAACGTATCATCGGCCATCAACTCTCCCAGCCCGGGAACCCCAAGGCCGCCACTCTTGGTCCTGATGCCGGGCCCGGGGGCCAGTGCCCTCCTCGAGACTTGCCCTTTCCAGTAGGCTCCATCTCTGCCGACTGGCTCCTCAGAGAGATGGAAATAACCAAGCAAAATCAGCTGGCCTTCCCAGGAAGGTAGCCGAAGGCTTGGGCTTCCTCAGAGGAACGGATTCTAGTGGTAGACTGTCGAGTGTCCCGACATCCGCTGGGGTGGGGGTGGGGCGGGGGCGCACGATCGTGTCGGTGGAGGCTGGCAGAGGCCACCCAGGCCGTGGCTCTGACACCCGGCGGGTCTGGATGACGAGCTGGGAGAGCCTTCCCTCGGGGCTCCCCGGAACTCTGTTCCGAGGGTCCCCTGTGGGAATGGGCTGGCTCGACAGGAGGCAGAGCTAGATTGTTGGCCCTTGGCTCAAGGAAGGGAGGGCAGGAGGAAGGGAGGCGCCATTGTCCTCACCCAACTCAGGGCCACGAAGGTCAGAGTGAGTCATTGAGCCAGGCTTGGCGGCTCGCTTGGCTCCATCTGAGGAGGGGAGGGGGGTCTGAGGGAGAACCCGGGGTGGCTTGTCTGGGGGCAGGGGACAGGGGCGGCGGTGAGGGGAAAGGAAAGGTGGTTCTAGGGAGATTCCATGGAAGGTGGAAAAAAAAGACGGAGGCAGGAAAGATGACTCCATTAGCGACGAGGAGTGGGTGGAGCTGAGGGGTTATTGAGTAATGTCCTCACCGGGAGGCTAAAATGAGGAGGGCATGTGACCCTCGGGTGGCTCAAGGGCCAGTGAAGTCATTCTCTCTCCTGGCCTCAGCCTCTCCAGCCTCTCGAGCTGAGGGGGTGCCCTCCTGATGCAAGCTCCTTCTTAACGACACCAGACCTTCTCCTGCCTGCCTGCCTGCCACCCACAAACAGCCCCCCGAGGACAAAGAAGGAGCTGTGCTCCCAGGCCGGTGGGCAGAGTGGAGGGCACGGATGCACACATGGTTAATTCCTATTCTAGGAGTCCACAGCCGAGCATGCAGAGGTCCAGGGGCAGAGAGACGTGGGGGCCCGGACTGAGGGGTTGGCCCAGCTGGATCATCCAGGGAGGCTTCCCAGAGGCGGTGGCATGGCTTGAAGAAAGAGTAGTTACCGGTTGCAAAGAGAGAACAGGAAGGGGGACGTCCACACAAAGAGCAGGTGGCCTGTCGGGGCTCCTGGAGGAGGCACAAGGGGAGAAACGCCTGCGGGCGTGGAGGGCCCTGAGACTGAAGAAGCGGGGCGGGGGGGGGTGGGGATGGCCTTAGATGGGGCAGCCGTCACCAGCCCATGCGCTGGACTTGATGTCAGGTGAAGAGGGCGAGAGACCCGTGGTCTAGTGTAAAGAGTGTAGGGCTCGCAGTCAGACAGGCCTGGGTTTGGGTCCAGGTTCTGTGTCCCCTAACGGCCGGCGGGCCCCAGCTGGCCACCGAAGGCCCCGTCTCCCGGTCCGTACGGTGGCATCGCCGTGACGCTGGGGTCGCTGTAAGGAGCAGCTGTGAATAACTGCGAACGCGAGGCGTCCCCGGGCTAGCACCTCTGCGGCAGCCCCCTCCGCCTTGACCTTTCGGGGTGCCATTTCCTGGGGGAAGGCGGCTCTCGCCGGGCCCGCGTTCGTGCAGAGGGTGAGGTGTTTAACCTTTCCCACAACCTCTGGGGCAGGGAGTCGCTACGCTTGGGGGTCGGCTGCTGTTCACCCCGAATCTGGCACCGCAGGGCGCCCCTCACACCGGGACAGGGAGGCAGGGGCGGGCGCCCGTGGTCCCAGTGCTCCCGACCGATCGGCGGCGCGGGAAGCCTGTGGCCGAGTAGGACAATAGGACGGCGGGCGAGTGAGGCCGGGAGCGGGTGGACATGAGAGGATGTGGGGAAAAGACGGGGTGACAAGCGGAGCCTCCTGCACCCCCCCCCCCCACCTGCCCGGTCTCGGCGTCCTTGGCTTTGGGCTTGAGCGGGGAAGGAAAGACTTGTTAGCTCCGAGCGCCTGTGGGTTCCTCTCCTACAGCTGTCTGCCTCGGGCTCTGTTTCGGTCGCAGGCTCAGTTCCCTGATCCCCAGGGCCACCCCGGCTTAGGCCGGGCAGTGTCCTGTGCGGCCTGTGACTCAGCAGTGCTTTGCCAGGCGGGCGGGGGCCCCCGTGGGTCGCCGAGCTCAGGTCCCCACAGGGCCAAGCTGTCTCTGGGCGCCTGATGGTCCTCGGCCCCTGACCTGGCTCCTGCACCCTCTCTGAGCCCCGCATCTGCTCCAGGGACCCTCGCAGTCCCTCCGTCAGCAAGGCCGTGGTGCCAGGACAGGGCCGTGCCCGGTGACTCAGCCCGGCCCTCTCCTTTGCACCGAGTAGGTGCCATAAATATTTGTTGAGCGGAGTTCCTGCCTCCGGTTGGGATTTTCCAGGCGAGTGGTGGCTCCAGGCCCCACCATGGGGCCCGGCCGGCTTCTGGGTCTCGCACACGCCATTCCTATTCTTCCCTGCCCCACCCCGCTCCTCCCCAGACACCCCTTCGGAGTGCTCCTCCAGACCTCTGTCTCCCGGGAGCCTGCTGCTTCGCCAGGAGTCCCGGGGACTCCCCGCGGGACCCCGCCGGCCTGAGAGCCCTGGCGGTCGTGCCTGGCGTGACTCGGCCGGGGAGCACGGGGCCCGAGGCAGGATCGATCGCGGAGTCCCGGGGGTGGCGGCCCTCGTGGACAGAAGGGCTGTCTCCCGTCAGCGGGGCGGAGGGCCGGGGCCGGGCTAAGCCGCACGAGACCAAGACTTGGGTGCGGGGAGAGAGAGGACCTCTCGCGGACCGGGTGGCCACGCACGCTGGTGGCTCGGCGCGGGTCTGGCGCTGGCCGGCGGCCCCGGACTCATTCCTGCAGTAAGTTACGTGGCCGCTCAGGTCAGAGGGGCTGCCGTGGCTCCCCAGGGCGCGGGGAACTGAGCTCATGCCGTGGCCCCGGGGCCCAACGGGGTGACCCTTGGGGTCCGCGCCTCTCCCCGCCATTGGAAACGGTGCTGAGGCGTCATCTCGTGCACACAGTGGAGTGTCGCGCCGCTGACTGAACCTAGGTTTTCAGGCTTGGGGCAGATTCATCACGGGCACAGTCCCATAAGGGGCACAGTCCCAGGAGAGCTCGTGGTTAAGTGGCATGAACTGCAGAGGGACGGGTGACAGGTGTGTGGGTAATTTTTGAGACAGAGAGAGAGCGTGAACAGGGGACGTACGGGGGGGCAGCGCAGAAGATCCAAGGAGGGCTCTTGCTGGCGGCACAGAGCGCGACGCGGGGCTCGAACCCACAAACCACGAGCTCATGACCTGAGCCGAAGTCGGATGCCAAATGGCCTGAGCCACCCGGGCGCCCCGACTTCTGTCAACTCTTATTCCCAAGTGACTCTTAGCTGCAGCCCCTCCTCACCGTTTCCTAAGATTTTCTCCACAGCCGAGCCACCTTCACGCCACAGCTAAATGACTACCGCGGTGTCCCAGTCCCTGCTCGGCGGCTAGCCCCTCTCCTCTCACGGCCATCCTTCCTATAGCTGCTTGAAAACTCGACGCGGTTTTCGCCCCTCCCGAGAAGGGCCTACGTGGTGATCGCCTATGAGATAAGGCAGGAAATAGAACTAGAAAACTGGGTAATGGAAAAAGACCTGGCCAGTTTTTCATGAGTCACCGATACAAGAAAACACGGGAGAATTCACCGAAGAGCAAATGTTTTAGGTGGCTTAAAAAATAACAGCTGATACCTGTGTAGAACATTCCCGGTGCCGGCCCCTGTCCCCAGCGCTATCCGCACTTGCCCGGGAGCGGGGACTCCTGTCCTCCTCCTGTCCTCCTGGCCCTCCTAAGGCAGGGAAGGTCAGTGGCTTGCCCCGAATCTAAGCAGTCTGGTTTCCATGTTGGCTTAGCTCTTATGCTACCGACGGCTGTCCTGTATGTCAGCAATTACTTCCTACAGAGTGAGTTAGGAGGACAAGTTACGCTCAGAAACGCCATCAGAGGCATGCGATTCCCCAACGTGCCGGCTCGTTTTGTCACCTGGGTCCCGCAGCAGCTGTGCCCGCTCACGCCCAGAGTCTCATGCAGCCTGTCACAAAACAGTCATCGGCTTCTGGCCCTCCGGCCACGAACGGCAGGGCCCCCCGCCCTGTGCCTCGGGACCGAATGGAGAGGAACACTTCCGTAGCCCTTCATCGGCCTCGTCCCCGCCTGGTTTGCAGAGGTGCAGCCCTGCCTCCAACAGACACAGCCAGAATCTTCTTAAAAGTACAGCCCCGTTTCAGGAGAGGACCTCTGATAATTCCTAGATCCGTCCGGGGTGTCCCCCCTCAACAGGAGGACCGGGTGCCCTGAGCGAGGATGGCCGCCTCCACTTTCTTATCAGAAAGTGACTCCTCAGAGCCGTGCCAGCCACGGTCCCCTGAGAGCAGCTGGGGTGGCCTCCCAACCTCTGCAGGACCCAGGGGAGGCGCTGGTGGCCCCATCGTGCTTTGCTGGTCGAGTCCACGTATTACGGTTTCCCTCACCCTCGCCCGTGTGGGCATCTTTCCAGGGCCAAGAAAATTTGTCCTCCCCCCTCTGATCATTTCTGGGGGGGCCAAATAACACTCTGAAGGGGACAGGGTGCTGACTGGCCGACCGACTGAGCTGTGGCCTCCGACGCTCCCTCCGGAAGAAGCGGAAGGAAACGCCACGCATTGAGCATCTTTTCCGTGTGCCCGGTGTGTTCGGTGCTTTCCCGTGTCATCTGACTCACGCCCCGCGATAACCCTACAGAGTAAGCGGTGTTACAGTCACTACAGATGGGAGTGAACCGAGGTTGCAAGCGGTGGAAGAACTTTCGGTAAATATTGTGGCTGGAAACTGAACACCGGCCTTTGGCTGCAAAGCCCCCCCGCTTCCCCGCCATGTGACACGACCTCCGTAGGAAGGCCCCTTCTCTGTCGTCTTGCTGAAGAGACCCCGAGTTGGGTGGGGTGTGGGTTAAGGTATCTCCCCAAGGATGACAGCGAGGCGGCCCACAGAACGAGAAAATTCCAGGGCGGGTGGGGCTCTAGGACGGGGTGTGGGCAAGGGGCAGGATTGCCGGGGACCGCCGACTCTCCCTGGATGTCATTCGAGGCACCCGCGGGGAGGTACCCGACACCCCATCCGACTGGGCTTGCGCAGAGCACCCCTCAGGTAGTGAGAACCCAGCAAGGCCTGCCCCTGGCCTGCCAGCTCGGGGTCCTCCTTCTGTGTTCTGAGCCCGTCTGCAGGACGGGCCGGCCCCTCTGGGAGACGTGGGCCGGCGGCTCTCCCAGGCCGGGGCCTTTGCCACCGCTAAGGACCGAGGCTGAACACACGGCCCCTCCCACTCAGGCCAAGTTGAATGCCAAGATGCTGGTGGAGTAAACAGGAAGGAGGGAGTTGGGACGTAGTCGCCGATGCCAGGCCTGAGGGGTCAGCCTGTCCTCCCCGAGGACAGGGAGGTGGTGGGGACTCTCCGTGGCTGCCTCCCTGCTGCGGTCCTGTCCCAGCTGGCCCCCTGGGGCTCAGGCAGTTCCCTCCGGAGGCTCTTCCGAGGGTGGAGGTGGCTGGAGCGGGACTGGGTGAGGAAGAGGGATTGGAACGGGGCTGCCGCGGGGGACTGGAGGTAAGGACCGGTGAAGGGACAAGCTGTCAGTCGGTTGAGCATCCAACCTCGGCTCAGGTCGTGATCTCACGGTTCGTGTGCTGACGGCTCAGAGCCTGGAGCCTGCTTCGGATTCTGTGTCTCCTTCTGTTTCTGCCCCTCCCCTGCTCATGCTCTGTCTCTCTCAAAAATCGACAAACTTAAAAAAAAAAAAATCTAAATAAGTAAATAAGGAAAGGTAACCCGGGAGAAAGAGTCTAGAACAGCGCCTGACATATAGTAAGTGCTCATTAAAACTTTCGTTTATAAAAGCGGAGATTATAATCCCAACCGCACAGTCAGCGGTAAGGTTGGATGAATATTGTGTGTATGAAAATTCTTAGGAAACTATGACATTATATAATTGTAAGAGTATTGGTATGATCTCAGGAATGTGTTTTATGAGGGCAAAGCCTTAAGCCAAGGGATGAGGCCTTGACCGCCTGGGGAGTTTTCCTGGGTACAGAAAGTCCCCACCGCTGCTCTCGGTACACACCTAAAAGCCCACAGTTTGTCTCTGGCTGCCTCCTGTGACGGGGGGGAAGCCCGGCCGTGCTGGTGAAAGACTCTCACAAGGAACCCCAATGCTGGATGCTTCGAAGCTTCAGAAAATTTTCCAAGGAGCAGAGCTCTCGTTTTCAGACTTTGGTGGCTGGGATGCCGTCCCAGGGAGGGGGTCCCTGGGATCGCACACGCATGACCGCCATGGCTCTTTCAAGTGTCCCCCCCCCAGATTAGATGACAACGGGAAAGGGGCTGTATCCACACGTCGGGGGCACGGCCCTCTGGCTTTCCCTCCATCACCGGCCGGCGCTTCACTCCCAGCGGGCCCACCTGTCGGCACTAAGAACTAGCTGTTTTACTGCTGAAAGCGCTCGGGGGTCAAGGTTGAGAGCCCTCCCCCAACTCACACAGCTCCGAAGAGGACTTAAAGTCAGGTGTTGTCAGATCTAACACCCGAGTTCGGTCTGTTAAGCGATGTGGTTTCCAGGTAGCATTGTCTTTTAAGAATTTCTTTTATTTTGTTTTGTTTTATTTTATCTATTTATTTTTTTTAATGTTTATTCATTTTTGAGAGACCGAGTCAGAGCAGGGGAAGGGCAGAGAGAGAAGGAGACAGAGAATCCGAAGCAGGCTCCAGGCTCCAAGTGGTCAGCACAGACCCTGACGTGGGGCTCGAACCCGCAAGCCGTGAGGTCATGAGCTGAGCTGAAGTCGGATGCTTAACCGACTGAGCCACCCAGACGCCCCTCCCCGCAAAAAATTTTATTTTAAGATGTGGTAAAAACTACAGAGCATAAAATTTACCCTCCTCGTCTGTGACATATGGTACAGCAGTGTTAAGCATTTTCACACCGTTGTGTAACAGCTGTCCAGCATTTTTTCATCTCGCCCAGCTGAGACCCACTGAGTACCAACTCCCCTGGCTCCGGCCACCGCCACTCCACTTCCCGTCTCTGAATTCGACTACGCTGGTACCTCACGGAAGTGGAACCATGCAGTCTTTGTCCTTTTGTGACTGGCTTCTCTCGCTCGGCATAATGTCTCCATGGTTCATCCACGTTGTAGCCGATGACAGAATTTCCTTATTTTTTTCAAGGTCAAATAACATTCTACTGCGCGTGTATATCGCATTCTTTTCACCTACGCATCTTTCGGCGAGCGCTTGGTTCTCGGGCAGGATGCTGCAGAGGGTACGGTGAGCGGCGCCGTCTGCTAGAGCAAGGACGTTTGTGCGTGCGCGCATGTGCGTAGCGACACGAACACGCGTACAAGCGAGCGGTGGGCACACACACACTGCGCCCGGGGCAGACCCAGGCACCCCCTGCCTCCGGGTGGACTTCCGAGCCGACCAAATCTCTGAGGCCATCACATTTTCGTGGCAGAACATCAGGTTTGAAAAACTTGTACCAAATTAATCGAGCGTTAGAACACAATAGAAATAGTCTTTTACACTCTTCATCGAGTTCAGAGTGGGTCTAGTTTATGAATTCAGTCGCTTTGGGATTTAAACCCTTTTTGATTGGCTTCGTATTTTGAAGCCGCCTGTCAGACTCTCTCAGGATTGGGCAGTGGCCAATGGTGTGTGTTTGGAAGGACCGGTGATGCTTTTCAGGGATGTTCCACTCTCCACGAAGGTGGATGTCGGGGAGGTTTTCAAATAGTAAGAAATACAAATACATTTTATTTTTTTTAGTGTTTATTTTTTTTGAAGGAGAAAGAGAGGGAGAACGAGCATGAGCAGGGGAGGGGCAGCACACACAGAATCGGAAGCAGGCTCCAGGCTCTGAGCCGTCAGCACAGAGCCAGATGCGGGGCTCGAACCCACGAACCGTGAGGTCGTGACCTGAGGTCGGACGCTTAACCGACTCAGCCACCCAGGCGCCTCTACAAATACATTTTAGAGCTCCATCCCGGACACATACAATGTGTGTCATTGACACAACAGTTCTCCGAAGCAACACTTAACCTCCCTCTGTGAGATGCACTCACATTTTCCAGTCCAGGGCTCCTTGCAGTGAGGTCTGGGAACCGCTTATCGCCAGCCAGGGAGGAAAGACGTGCAGAAGTTAAGGGTAAGGGTTTAGAGCATGAAAAGGTGCTTGACATCTATCAGGGAAATGCAAGCACAAACCACAAAGAGAGATATCGCTTCACGCCCACGGGGATGGTTATAGCAGAAGTGTCGATGAGGATGTGGAGAAGTGACTTGAGAACGCAAAACGGTGTTGCTTCTCAGGAGAAGGTACGGTGGGTCTTGACGAAAGGAAAGCACGGAGTTCCGTGACCCGGCAAGTTGGCTCCCAGGCGTATGCACTCGAGACAAAAGATAACGTATGTCCCACCCGGAAACCTGTACACGAATGTTCGTGGCAGCCAAAAGGCAGACCCAGCCCAAACGTCCATCCACTGATGAATGAGCACACAAAACGTGCTGTATCTACTCGGCGGAACGTTCCTTGGTCACAAAAAGAACAGAGGTACTGATTCGTACTACGACACGGACGTACCTTGAAAACGTTACGAGGGGAGAAAAAGAAGCTGATCACAAAAGAGCACATACTGTCTGCTTCTGTTTATATGTCATGTCCGGAACGGGCAAATCGAGAAAGTTAGAAAGTAGATTAGTGACTGCCTAGGCTGTGGGGGAGGGGCTGGAGGGGACATGGAGACTAAGGCTAACGGTAGAAGCTTTCTTTCAGGCGTGATGCAAATGTCCCCAACTGGGCTGCCGGGATGGCGCACGACCCCATGAATACGGTCACGACCCCTGAATCCCGCGCCTCCAATGGTGGCTTGAATGCCGTGTGAGTCACAGCTTCGTAAACCCACTAATGAGTAAGTGTTTAAAAAAACCAACTTTGATAGCAATTTGACATCGCCGTGACATCCAAGAGCGTGATCGCTTTTCTAGGAATTGATTTTTACTTGTTTTATTACATTTGACGAAAGGATCGGTCCGTGACAGATTGGAATTGAAAAAAATAGAACAGATGGTCCGTGGCAGATCCCGTGGAAGGAAGGCGCTGTTCCGGTCTATTTCATGAGTCTTTTTTAAAAATTACGGTTTAAAAACACGAAGACACTTTCGTTACCTACTGCTGGCTTACGACCTATCGTTTGAAAAATACTGAAAAGTCCTGCTCCGGGGGACTCCGTGGCGCGCAGGCGGGCAGAGTCCGCTCTGTCCAAGGTTCTCAGCCGTCTGTCCGAGGGGGTGTGGCACCCGCAGGCTAAACTAGAGGCCACATCCGTGACCTGACTTCTGCCCCGCCCCCCATCCGTCACTGTGTTCCCACACCGACCCTCCGCTCCAGTGGCGTCCAACCACGTGCTCCCCAGAGCGGCCAAACACTCTCAGATCCCGGCGTCTCTGCAGATGCGGTGTCCTCGGCGAGAATGACAATCCTCCGGTGCCGCCGATCGGGAAGTCACCACCACTTGGAGAACCCGAGCTGCAGCCCAGCTATCATCTCGGGACTGGCTGTCTCTGTGCTCCTCTCTCCCCGTGTCCATAAAAGCGATCGGTACACGGCGCGGCCGTCCCGTGCCTGCCGGTCTGTCTGACCCTGTCGACGGTGAACTTCCTGAGGGTGGCTGGGTGGCATGTTTGGTTCATCTTTGCATCCTGGCACTCCCCAAGGGGCGCAGCCCAAAGCCTAAGTGCGGGAGAGTTCACCCCCATTTCTATGAAAACTGGGGTACTCCTGTCTCTGACAGCAGGGCAAAGAGCCGGGCGGAGCCCCCTTCCACTAAGTGCTGCCTGCCCCCCCTCCTCGGCCTGGGCTCTCTCTTCCCTGGTGCTTCCGGGCACCTCTCTCGGTGCTGTGGTTTCCAAAGTGATGCGTATGTATCTTTGCTTCCTTACCTCCTCTACCTCGGTACCAGCGACGTGGGACATCACTTTCTGCTTCACACTAATCGTGGTCTCTGGGGCTACAGTCTGTGCCATCCCCGGGCTTCGTTGACGTGGAAAGTTCTTTTTTTGCACTGTGCCTTTCAGAGGCAAAAATGTTAGGGTCTAAACATGTTCCTCGTAAAAGGATCCTCCCCCTCCCCCCCAGTTTGGCCCAAGTTTTCATGTCCACCTGGACCCAAGCTGCTATTTATGATACATGGTACCATGTATCATAATACATCTTCTTTCTCTCTCCCTCCCTCTCGGTCATGTGACCACTTAGCACTGGTCAAGTGTGAAAGGGCAAATTACTCTCGATGAGGCGAGCGGCACACACAAATCGAGGAGGACAAGCAGACGGAAACACATCGCCGACCTGATTTGAGAAGGCAGAGAAGGGCAGGCGGAGCTGAGGTCCATTCGGCCAAGGTGGAGCGCAAATCGGAGGCAACCTCCGTTTCCTTACCGTGAGGCACTCTCAAGCTGGGTTGGGACCGCGTCTGGGTCTCTACCACACGGATGAGGCAGCCCGGTGCCCCATTCAGAAGCCAGGGCCCTGGGACCGGAACGCGTGGATTCGTAGGCTGGCTCTACAGTTCACCGGCTGTGCGGTGCTGGCCAAGTTCCTTAACTTCTCTGTGCTCGTTTCCTTTCTGGAAGAGGGCGAGAGCCATTGCGTGGATCCCATGGGACTAATGCGAGCGTGAAATGAGTTCACCCAAAAGGGCACGTGACACGGTGCCCGGCTTCTGGTAAGGGCTCAGTCGGTGTTGCCCGTTATTAGCCGCTTTTGAGAACTTAAACCGCATGGGCTTACTAGGGCTGAAGGTGCGAGCAAGACGGGAGGCGGGCAGACGGGTTTCACGCGCAAAGCCCGCGCCAGCCCTGCCGTGGCAGTGGACAGTTGGATTAGTAGCCACTTGATACCTTGTTTAATTCCTGCCATTACCCTGTGAGGGTACGTCGCGTCAGCCTAGTTTACGGCACAGTTTGGCTTAGAAACGTCAGGACCGGATAAAAAAAAAAAGGTGCAAAGAAATTAGGGTTTAAAGTAAGGCAAAAACAATGAACGATTTCAGGTTCTGTCAACAATTTCTCTCGCCCGAGATCAAAGCGAAAATTAGTGGGAGGTGATGCTTGCTCACCCATCTAAGGCTGTGAAGATGCTGGCAGGGCCTGGTTCCCGAAACACAGCCCTGTTCTAGCTGCACAGCCTGTTTGCCGAGCCTCTCCATGTAGCCGTCCAACCTCTGAAGAACCCTGTTGAGAGGGAGTCGTAATGTCCCTGGTGGCGAGCCACCTCAGGCAGCCAGTGAGCGACAGAGAAGTGCCTGGAACTCAAGTCCTTTGGTGACCATGAGCACTGGTCTTGGACCGGAGGCGGTCCCCTGCCCCCCACCCCCTTCGCGGAGGTAATGGTGTCAACAGTTCAGGTCTCTGCAGGGGCCGGGATGGCTTTTCAAGGGGGAATGCCCCATGTTCTCAGTGCCGCGCTCGAGAAAGCTCCGCAGACGGGCTCCCACACACAGGCCATCTGCTAGCCCACTTGGGTTGGGAGGGGACAGTCAAGTCACCTCTTTACAGTCCCCTTCCTCTTTGGTGGCCTTCCCACCAGTGGTTCCCTCAGGTGGGAACCATGTAGACCCATCAGACACTCTTACAACCTTGAGTCTGAAAAGGGGGTGTTGAGGGATCGGGGATCCCTTTCCTCTCAATACGTCTTTAGGAAACAGAATTCCAAGGACTCTGACTCCAATCCCAGGAATTCCTCCTGAGTCACATAAAATCTGAACCTGCCCGTGGAAATTCAAACGACTTTTACCCATGCCTTGCAGATGACTTGGAATCATCTGTAGAAATTGCTCAATGGGGAAGCTCTCGATGGAAACGTAAACTTTCTCAGCTTAAGTCTGGGTTTCATCCAGTGACGGTTTCCTCGTTTTGTTACCCCCGTCCCCCCTGCCCTCCGCCGAAGCTGTAGCACCTTGGGAGCAGGAAAGATTGCTCCCTCATGATCACACACACAGGGGCCGACACGGAACTGGTACATAATGGAAGTTCAACAAATGTCGGCAGGATGGACGAAGGCGTAAATGGATGGCCGGAGGGACAGATGGCAGAGGGATGAACGGCAAGACAGACCTGTAGATCCGTGGCCGGATAGACGGACGAGGGCGCGGCATCAACGGTACTGCGTCGTGATGCAGTCGTTGGCGACTTTCTCATGAGGACGTTGGTGGACTGAATGTTTGCCGAGCGAACCCGGCAGAAAATCTTAGCTATTGACTGCCTTCGAAAAAGACGTGTAAGTGAGGTCCTTCCTGATCCCTCAGCTAGTGGTTTTAGCTTAGCTTGCTGCCGTTTCGTTGGCTTGATTTTTCAGCCACGGCGTGCATGTCAAGTAGACATGATTAACATCCTTGGAAGGACTCCCGGCCCGGAAGCCGCAGGAACCGTCCAGATTAGAGTCTGTGCCACAGAGCTGGCACCTCTGCGGCCTCACTGACCTGTAAGAGGTGTCCCCGTGCTTCGACACCAACTCGGAATTCCCAGACCAAAGAACATAATGTCTGCCCCTCCAGGGACACCCTCCCCATCACGAGGGGCCGAGAGCTTGCAGGAGTGAGCAGACCGGACGGGCGGCCCGCTGGGAGGGCAGTGGATAGTGCTTCAGGTTGCCCGTTAGTAGCGGCCTTTGGCAGCGAACCCGTGAGAGGAAGCGCCCTCTGTTCCGAACGCTGGTGTCTCGCTGACCTTCTCCATCAGACCTGCCCGTCGAGCCTTGGTCCGCTCCGCTCTCCACCCTGAGTCTGACATCCCTCTGGCCGGAGGGCACTGGCCAGCCGTCCTTATGGCCATTCCCGCTCTGCCACTGCCCCCCACCCCACCCCCCGACCCGGCTTCTCGTTACTCAGGCCTGTCTCCCCCCCGCCCCCGGATCCTGCTCGATTCTGCCCAGGCCCAGCGTATGACTGGTTAGCTCTAACTGATAGAACGTTCTGCACGGTGCCGGGCTGAAATCTTCCTGATGGCAATTCCACCTTTTGGCTCTATTTCCGGCCCCTGGGGCAATACCGAATACTCCATCTTCTGCGTGAAGGTCCTTCAGGGCCTTGAAGACAACTAACGCGTCCAACTTAAGACTTCTCTCAAGGCTGATGGCTCTAGTTCTGGCAACAGTTGCTCGGAGTTCTTGCTTTCCAGAGCCTCACCATTCTAGACATTTTTTGGTATGTCCAGTGTACTCTGGAGAAGTCTTTTAGAAGACTGACAAACTGTCCCGGATGGAAGAAGACTGAGGAGACCTGACGAGTACATGCCACACGGGAGCCTGGATTGGGGTCTGGCCCGGAAAAGGGAGCGTGGTGGGACCTTGACTTAATTTGAACAGGATCTCTAAATTAGCTAAGAGGGTCAGTGTCAATCTCCTGGGTCGGATCGTTGTACTATGGTCGTGTAAGATGAGAGCGTTTGGGAAAGCTGAGCGAAGAGCATGTAGGAACTCTTTGCAATTTTTTTGTATGTCTAATATGAATTTTTTCCTGTTTTTTTTAAATATAAAGTATCGTCAAATTGGCTTACATGCACCACGCGGCGCTCCTCCCGACAAGCGCCCGCCTCAATATTAATTCTCCGTGAAGTCAGAGAACGCCTTTCCATGGCGCGTTGGATCTGTGAAGGATTAGTGGACCGGAGCTGAGACTACATCTCCCAGAATCCCCTTCTCTGCATGGTTTAAGGGGCCGGGGAGAGGGGGGGCGGGGAGGGGTGGCACACAGGAGACATTTGCAAGAGATGGAAGGCAGAAATGCAGGTGCCCGGGAGGCCGCTGCCGCTCACCCTTGTTGGCTCATCCTGCTGGTTTACCTTGCCCCTTTACAGCCCCTGCCCGATCTGCTTCAGCTTCTGGGACTGCTCGGCCTGGAAGGGCGCCCTTGGGAAAAGAACAGTTTGGGATCTCAAGGCTGCTCATTTTATATTTCATGTACGCCGAGCGGTTTCCTTGGAAACCCTTCCTCTCCTCACCAGGACTCATACCTCGTTACTTCTGTGTCTCGAAGTTGGCCGCGAATTGTCTGGTTTTCCCAGGAAACACTTGGATGACTTAATACGAAAATCATTTCGGTCATTGGAAAGGAACTCGATTACTGAGTGAGTTATTACTAGTACATCCCTATCTATGCGGTCTCAAATTGGATGAACTTTTTTGAGTAACCAGGTCGTATCGCTGGGTCCTTTTAAGACGGGATCGACTGTGAAATTTTCCCACAGGGGCTGTTCTCAGTCCAGGTCTCCTACGGTTCATTCTTGCGCAGTGACTTTGTGAACCTTACCTTTACAATTTTCCCCGGAAGATTTCATCTTGGGACTTTCGGCTCCTTGTCCTGGCGAACGTGACTGAGTTGGAATGGGGGATCTGACATCTGTCATGTTAACCCTACCGGCCGTGCGTCACTTACGTCTTTGATAAGAAGGAATAGCCAAGTTCGGGCGCCTGGGTGGCTCAGTTGGTTAAAGAACAGATATCCAAGTCACGACACAAGTCAGAAGGATGCCATCTTCAGTGGGCCCACATCAATCGGTTGAATTGAGCGCGAAGCTGGCTAAAACCCCTTACGTTTGTTTACCACCTAACTCACATCTCTCTCCTTTCCGCACAAAAATATTCCAAGGTGTCATCAGTTCAGCATCTTCTTGATCTAGCAGAACAGATAAGACAGCTCCTTGATAGCCTATAACCAGAGTAACTTGCTTTACCAGACCGGAATTCAAATAAGATCCACATCATTTAGTCTCCAGATTCAGCTCTTGAATCCCCACGTGCCCAAATCAATCTGTTTCCAGGGCTACCATAACAAAGCACCACAAACCTGGTGGCTTCGAACAACAAAAAGGTACCCTCTCCCGGTTCGGGAGGCCAGAAGTCCGAAATCAAGGCGTGGGCAGTGTTGGCTCCCCCCCCACCCCCTCCCGGGGGCTCCGCGGGAAAATCTGTTCCACGTCTCCCAGTTTCTGGTGTTTCCCAGCAATCCTTGCTGTTCCTTGGCTTGTAGCCGTCTCACTACAATTTCTGCCTCCGTGGTCACCTGGCCTTCTTCCCTGGGTGTCTCTATGGGTCCTCGTCCCGTCTTATAAGAATACCAGTTGTATTAGATTTAGGGCCTACCGGCGTCCAGCATGACCTCATCTCGGTTACATCGACATTGACCTGATTTCCAAACAAGGTCACATCGTGAGGTTCCAGACGGAAGTGGATTCAGGAGACGGGGGAGTGGGGGTGGGAAACACCATTCGACCCAGTATACCCACTAGACCAAAATCTCTCTCTCCCTGCTGCCTGCGTGCGGTTGTGTTGTTAGTGCAGGGCTCGGCGGAGGGAACCGGGCTCTCCGCCTGCCGCTATCATCTGTATCACTGTTGAAAACAGAAGGCCCCCCCCCCCCCAGGCCCTGCTGCGCTAATGATGACCGTCTAGCCCTCGGCACAGGCAATCGGGAGTCTCCCCCAGCGTCATGCTTACACAGGAATGCGTCACGCTGGGCTCTGACTCCAAATCCTCTCTACTGGGGCCGCCGGGCCGGGAGGGTGCGTCAGCCTCAGCTCCACGCTACGCTGGAAAACAATCAAGTCAACATTTGACGCTTCCCTTCCCTGCCTGGTGGGTTGGCCCCTGGGCGGTGGTCCCTGGTCATCTGGGCCCCTGGTCATCTGGTCAGGTACGACCATTTCAGCCCATTAGGGGACATCCAATAGTATTTAGCCTCAAACCCGAAGGGACTGGCCCTGCTCCTTTTTCTCCCAGGCTCCTTGCTCCTGTGTAAATTTGTCCAATTGCTATTCATCCCAAGAAATATGGCGGACAGCCTTGGTCCAGCCATACAGCAGGGGAAAGTGTTCAATTATATCCTGTCCTCGGGATGATGGTGCCTGGCTGCCTGCATTTATATAACTGAAGGGGACCATTCTTGAGATAGTTCTAGGAACAAAGACTCCCTCCAAGGCCATTTGCTGTCTCCACCCTCCTGGCCGGTGACTTTGAAATGGTGGCTTATTGAGGTAGAAAGACATAAAAGCCACTTTCTAATTACCCCCTTGTACATCCAGTACCTATTTGTGCCATGCATCAATGCGAAGTCTGGAAATCAGAGGTAATTAAACTTACCCAAACACGCATGCGTTTCCTTTTTTTGAAAACGGAGAAACCTCTCAGGCTTCCCTGGCTATTGGCTCCTTTCCCAAATTTCTCAGAATTCACGGACAGTGGCTCCGTAACCTTAGCTCCAAGTTCTGACGAGACTCATCTGGAGCGGAAGCTCGTGCAATGTGGCCAGATGCTCCCACACCTCTTCTCGGACCTTGGGCCTGGGGTTCTTCTTCTGGAACTTGCCTTTACGCTTTCTGGTGTGAGCATGACTCTTCTTGAGGGAGACGAACGTTATGCCTTAAAAATTACGCCCCTTCCACTAAGCGTGGGGTCTGGCTCTTCCTTGTTATTTTTCTTGTTCCGAATCATTTTCTAAAACAGTCTTTCTGCGGTCTCGGCCATTTGTTGGAGGCTCGGCTCGTTTTACGCATTAGTATTCCTGACACCAGTCTTGCAGGTTTGTGCTTCTTGGCATTTGGTTTTGGCCCTCTGCCCCCTCCCACTGTTACACGCGCTCTTTGAAATTCCAGACTCACTCCGCGCTCTCGAGCGTTTCTTTAGATGGTCTGCTCCCCTCGCCACCTTCCTCCGTGAGGTTATTGGTTTATTCCTCGCTCCGCAAATATCCGTACAGCACCTGCCGTGCGTTAGGCACAGCGCTAGGCACGCTGATAAACCGGGGCACAAAGCCGGATGCGGCACCTGCTCTTACAGATTCAGGGAAGCAGATAGTATTCAAACAATCGAGCAAATAGTATCACATCGCAACGATGATAACCGTGAGGAACAAGAGGTACATAGAATTTTGAGGTTTTTTTTAATCTAGCCTAAAAAGGGATCGTCGAGTTAAGATCTAAAAGATGAGGAGGAAGAGTTTATTGAGGTCAAAAAGGGAGAAGAAAACAATCCAATTAAAAAGGGGGCAAAAGATTTGAACGGATGCCTCATCCAAGAAGATATACAGACGGTAAGTAACATGCGAAAAGATGTTCAACCTCATCGTCATGAGGAAAATGCAAAGTAAACAACGAGATACCACTACCCACCTGTTCGAATGGCCAGATCCAAAACAGTTGGCAGTTTCTTATAGAACTCCCCATATTCTTACCATAGGATCCAACAGTCACGCTCCTTGGAATTTGCCCAAATGAACTGAAGACTCTGCGCGCGCTCGCGCACACGCACACACACACACACACACACACACTGTTTACAACAGCTTTATTCATAATTGCTAAAACTTGGAAGCAACCGAGATGCCCTCTGGTAGGTGAGTGGATACATAAACTTTGGTACGTCCATACAATGGAATACTATTCAGCACTGAAAAGAAATGAACGATGAAGCCATGAAAAGACATGGAAGGGGGAGCCTTATAAATGCATATTGCTAAGTGAAAGAGGCCAGCCTGAAAAGGTTATATACTATAACCTATGAGCCCAACTGTATGGCATTCTGGAAAAGAGAAAACTATGGACGCAGCAATATATATATATCAATGGTTGCGAAGGGTTTAGGGAGAAAGAAGGTTGAATTGCTAGAACACGGGGGATTTTTAGGGCAGTGAAACTATTCTATATGATACTGTAGGAGTGTATATTTGTAATAATACATTTGTCCAAACCCATAGAATCTACAACACAAAGGGTGAACCACAATGCGAAATGAAAGACTTTGGTTGGTAATGGTGTGTGTCAGTGATGATTCATGGATTGTAACAAAGGTACCACATTTGGGATGTTGACGGTAGAGGTGGCTGTGTGTATGTGTGTGCTTGTGTGTGTGTATGAGTGTGCATGTGTGTGTATGTGGGTGTGGGTGTGCGTGTGTGTGCATATGGCGGGGAGAAACCGAACATATGGGAATTCTCTGTACTTGCTGCTCAGTTTTGCTGGGAACCTTAAACTGCTCTAAAAAATTAAGTTTGTTTTTTTTTAAAGGCAAGGAGGGGGAGTATTGCAGGAAGAAACTAGCACATACAAAGGCCCTGTGGCACAGGGAAGTCTGAGGATTGTACAACCCTGAAGGAAGGCCACTGTGGGTGGAGAGAATGAGACAGGGCTGGCGGACCTGGCAGAGCTGGAGAAACAGGTGATCGCCCAACTTCGCAGGGCCTGGTAGGCTGTTATAGCTGTTTGCTTTATTCTGAAAGCACTGGAAGCCATTGACTGGCGCTAGGGTGTGGAGGTGGGGGAGGGACAGCAAGAACATGATCAGATTCGTATTTCAAAACAATCGCTCTGGCTACAGCAGCGTAGAGAGTGAAGAACGCATCGGCGCTCTGGAAGGAGCAGAGCTGGCACGAGGAGACCAGTCAGCGAGCCGAAACCACGGTCCAGCTGAAAACTCAAGGGAGCCTGAGCAAGAATGGGTGATGGGGGTATGGGAAGAAAGGCCACATCCAACTGAGGATGTCATATAGACAGTAGTTGGAAGGGGATGAAACATACGAAGGGGGGGAGAGAGGGGCCGCGCATGCTTCCTTGATTAATCCGTGATTGTACAATGGGAATTTTATTCCTGGAGATTTATGTGTCTCTTTAGCCATATTCTCCTTTGAACTTTCTGACTCATGAAAATTTCCCAACTGGCTGAAAGCTGCTCTCCTTGAGTGAAGTGAACATGACTAAATATGTCCTATGAGCCCAAGTCCCTGGGGTACCGTAAAGGGCTCCCTGACACCACCTCTACACTGCAAACCAACATCGACACATGTTTGAGAATTAGGAGCTCACCGTGCCTCTTCTACTTTCAGAGAGGTGAGTTCTTAAAGCAAATTAAGCTTCTGAGGTCATCCGCAGGAAGCGCGGTCACCTACAAATACAGTACTTACCGCAAACCAGGAGCTAGTCCGAGGGGCTCATTAGCTCCCTGGATCCCCCCAGCCGCTCAACGGACTAGTTACAGTCGTCATCTTCATTTGGCAGGTGGGGAGGCTGAGACACAGGGAGGTTAAGTGATCTGCTGTGTTCACACAGCCAGGAGTTGAAGTCTGGCCTTGGGGGTCCCTGCTCTTAACCGTGACTCGAATTGCCTCCCAAATGAGGTGCTTTCTTTTGAATTTTTCAAGCTCGCCCTGGAGAGAGAAATCTTTTCGCCTCTTAAGTCTGAAAGAGGAGGATGGGACCCCGAGGGTGTTTCCCCTCTTCCGCGGGGAAAAGAACAAAGCTGACCGGCAGGGTAATCTGAAATGAGAGACGGGGAGGGACTGAGAGATAAAAAGAGAGAGCTAGGCAAGAGATCGGCCAGAAAAAGAGAGCGATCTAACATGTCTGCAGGAGGGACGCCCGGGGCAGGGGGGTGGGGGGGAGGGGAGCAGGGGGGCGCGGTAGGTTGAATGTCTGACTCTTGATTTCCGCTCAGGTCATGATTTCAGGGTCGTGAGACAGACCCCGGAGTCAGGTTCCTTGCCGGGTGTGGGGCCTGCTTGAGATTCTCTCTCTCCTTCTCCCTCTGCCCCTCCCCCATTTACACGTGCATGTATGTGTGTGTGCGCGCGTGCGCGCGCATGCACGCTTATGCTCTCTCTCTCTCTCTCTCTGTCTCCAAAATAAATAAATAAATAAAACGCCTGCAGGAAACCACCGTGGCCAAAATATGCAAAACAGCCAACACCAGCCTCTCTCAAGGACAGTTGGCCCTTTTCCTAATAGTCAGAAGGTGACTGTCGCTGTGCTGGAAGGCACGAGGAAAACAAAAGAGGGACATCTGTTTCCTGAGACCTGGGGCTGCAAGTCAGGTGACCGGGGGGCTGGAATCGCCTTGAAGAGTTTGGTGAAGGCGAAGACAGGCATGAGCCTTAGCTAGAGGTTATCCAACAGGATGGTTGGTAACCAAGAGTGCCCAGCTGACCTCCGGGGAGGGGAGGGGGATGCTTTAAAATTCTTGCACCAGCGCTAAAGAGCCTCTCGGAATGGGGTTGGTCCCAGGCGCCCCCAGCTTCTCAGATGATTCTGGCAGGAGACCTCGGTTAGGACCTACTGGGAGGAAGACGTATCGCTGAGGCTCGGAAGAGGTCGCCAGGTGAAATACTCACCAAGCGCTTAAGAGATAAAAGGGAAATCCTTGAGCGTGGGAGTCAACGGCGGGGAGCGTCGGGGGCGGGGGGCTGGAATTAATTTGACCCGAAGAAACTTGGGCCGTCGGCCTTCAATGTAGCCATCTGGATTCCACGCGGGTCGACTGTGTTTCGTGAGGCAGAAATGGCCTGGAGACATCTGGACACAGACTGAAGCATACGACCAGGGAAAGCGGGCGTCCCTACAGGAAAGGCGCGGGTCCCGCCTTCCTCAACAGCGACCTTCACCTTCACCGGGAGCGGAGGAATTCACCCCCGCCCACTCAGGCGTGGAACCTAGCGTGACTATTATCGGGATGATTATAGGTGGGCTGAAGAATAAACAGTTAAAATGGCCTTTTGTCGGTTACCGTTCTATCAACACTCCCTGCTCGAGTGTAGAAGAATTCTTTTTTTTTTATGCCTAGGGCTAAAAACGCTCCTCACAAGACTCTCAGGTAAAAAGGAAAGGAATGGACTTTGCAAAGCGGGTGGCAGTCCCGTCCCACAAGAGATGCAATAAAACTATATAAAAAGGACAGCAGAGGGACATAGGGGATTTGGGTTCCCGGTTATCTCGAATAGGGGTTGTTACCGGGAGGGTGTGTTGCAGCGTTGGGTATGCTTAGGGGTGCTTTTGTTTTGAACTTTAGGATTGGAGGCACTTAAGGGGCAATTTTAAAAGAAAGAAAAAGCTAGATACACAGGGAAAACTCGCCTGCAGATAATCCCACCACCCACAGGGTAACAGCCACTGTTAACACTTTCCTCCACAGGCCTTTTTGTACATCTGGGTTTTTTTTAGATCGTATTGTGTCCATGATTGTTTTGCATTCTCTCCCTCTCTCTCTCTCTTTTTTTTCATTTTAATGTGTGCACTGAGAAGGCAAAGCAAGTTCCAAACTCTGGAAACAAAAAATGCACAAAAAAGCCATTCTTCTAGAAATTGAAATGCCTTTTTCTTAATTAATCAACTTTGTGTTTTTTTTAAGTTTATTTTTTTAGACAGAGAAAGGGCACGAGCAGGGGAAAGGCACAGAGAGAGGGAGAGAGAGAGACTCCCAAGCAGGCTCCGCACTGTCAGCACAGAGCGTGATGCCAGGCTTGAACCCATGAACCGTGAGCTCATGACCCGAACTGAAATCAAGAATCAAACGCTTAACCGATTGAGCCACCCAACCGTCCCTACAAGGTTTTTGAATTTTTAAAGACTGATATACTGAAGAATTAAGCTTAAAGAAGACCAAGAAGCTTTATAACATATATGCTTAATGCATTTCCTAAATACATTTTATTGTTTTTTTTATTTAAGTTTATTATTTTAAGTTTATTTATTTTGAGAGAGAGAGAGAAAGAGAGAGAATGCATCGGTGGTAACAGGAGAAGGGCAGAGAAAGAGGGAGAGAGAGAATCCCAAGCAGGATCTATGCTGTCAATGCAGACCCCACCTTGGGGCTCAAACCCACGAAACACGAGGTCGTGACCTGAGCTGAAATCAAGAGTCAGTTGCTTAGCCAACTCCACTACCCGGGCACCCTTAGACTTTTTTTTTCTTTATTTCTAACGATTTTATTTGTAAGTAATTACAAATTAATTACAGTTATTTTCTAACGATTTTACTTGTAAGTAATCTCTACATCCAACACGAGGCTTGAACCCACAACCCTGAGATCAAGAGTCCCACGCTCCCCCGACCGAGCCAGCCAGGCGCCCCACTTTATTTTTTTGAGGGCAAGTTTTAGGTTTACAGCAAAATCGAGCAGAGAGTACAGACCTCCTCCTCTTTTCACTTAACATCGGGACATACAAATATTTTCATTTCATTCAAAGCTTCTCAGAAACAAACTTTTTACTGTCAACAAAACGTTTCCTTATATGGATACAACATGGTTTACTTAGCCTTGCCACCGCCGGACATCAGGGTTTGTTGCCAATTTTTTGGCGGTGGAAGTGGCAATGAACATTTTCGTGTATAAATTCCACCCCCACACATAGTTAGCGTTATTTCTTTGGGACAGGTCATTAGAATCATTGAATGAACCAATAGGAGCTCTTTTTGAGAGAGAGAGAGAGAGAGAGAGAGCAGGAGAGAGGGACAGAGGCAGAGAGAGAGAGAGAATCCCAAGCCGGCTGTGCACTCCATGGAGATCTCACAACCCCGGGATCATGACCTGAACTGAAACCAAGAGTCAGTCGCTCAACTGACTGAGCCACCCAGGTGCCCCCAATGTGAACATTCTAAGGCCTGTTTTAGCAAACTACCAACTTACATTCCAGAAGTTTTATGCAAATGTACACCTTTACCAGAAGGATTTGAGAGGATCTATTCACTCTACTCTTCCCGGCTGCGGTAGAAGAAAAATACCGTCTCCCAACCCTTGCGCCAAGATGCCCCCCTGTAATCCCGGAGCCTGGTTAAGTCACTTCGTATGGTCCATACAAGTGGCATTAAGGTGGCTACTCAGCTGAGCTCGAGATGGGACAGTTATCACTCGACGTCATCACGAGTGTCCTTACAAGTGGAGGAAGGAGGCAGTGGGCATAGAAGGGAACCCGAAAGACGGCAGTGTGAGGATGACTCAGCCCCGTGTTGCTATTTGAAGAAGGAAGGGGCCACCAACCACGGGATGGGGGAGGGGTCTGGAAGCTGGAAAAGGCCAGGAAATGGATTCTCCCCTAGCGCCTCCAGAAGGAACACGGCCCTGCCAATAGGGTGACGTTAGCCGGAGAGACGCGTCGGACTCTGACTGCAGAAGTAAAAGAGAACACAGCAGGTGATTCTAAGCCACTAAATGTGTGGCGATTTGCTACCCCAGCAATGGAAAACCGCACAGGGTACCTTTGCTTCACTTCATTTCATTCCAGGGGTATTTGGTGCCATTTTGATGCCTACATGTTTGCTTTTCCGGCCGGAACCCATCTGTCGTTCCGTCTACCTGGAAAAGACTCTTCTGACAAGTGTGCCTTCTGCTTCTTATAAACACATGATCCAAAATCAAGCTCGATTCTCAGGCAGGCTAAGCCCTTCAGAGCTTCTCTCTGTAATTAAAAATGTTGGGATTAGAGAATATAAACCCCACCCTTGTAGACTGGCGCAGAGAGAGGGGAGTCGCGGCAGCTGCCAGGGCCGTGGGCACAGAACCCACGGTGGCGTGCGGAGGAAAGCAAGGCAGAGAAGCAGGGAGAAAGTCTGCCGGTGCTGGTCACCGAAGCTGGCCGCGCCCCTGCCCTTCCGGCCGTGGGAGCCTGCCAGGAAATGTCTCTGTTGCAGAAATTAGTTGGAGTTGGGTTTCTGTCCCTTATCACTACAAGAATCTTAATACAGAACTTGCAACCTGAACTGGGGTGAGGAAATGGATGTGCCCCCAAATGGCCGAATCGGGGCTGGGGCGGGGGGTGGGGGGGAGACATCTGCAGATCCTAGGCCGGGGACATGGCAGTCGCTATGTTTATGTCATCAGGACAGTTGGTTAGACTGTTTTCCAGGACACCGGGGACTCGGACCGTGTGTCACTCAGACTTCTACTTTGGGAGACTTGGTACGAAACTGCCAGGGCAGCAGAACGTGTCGGCGATTTCTCGTAGTGTGTGGGAGGGCGCTATGGGAGAGACGAGGCAGAGGCCGGGAGACGCAAGCTTTCGGGGAACGACTGGATAGACAGTTACGGTTATTAAGAGAGGTCTCTCTCTCTCTCTCTTTTTTTTTTTAAGTTTTTATTTATTTATTTAGAGAAAGGGAGAGAGAGAGAGAGTATAAGCCAGAGAGAGAGGGTGAGAGAGAGAATGCCAAGCAGGCTCCGAGCTGTCGGCACAGAGCCCGATGCGGGGCTTGGTCTCACAAACTGTGAGACCGTGACCTGAACTGAATTCAAGAGTCATATGCTCAACAGACTGAGCCACCCAAGTGCCCCAACAGAGGTCTTTTTGTTGGGAGCCAGCGGTCCCAAATGGCCCAGGCCACAAAGTCACGCCCTTTGCTCGATGGCAAAAGCCTAGGGCTCTGCCCCACACTCCAGGTTCTGCGCTGGGAGAGAAGCCGTAGAATCCCAGAAACTGGGATGGGGGTACCCGGGGAGCACCAAACCAGCCAAGCACCTCATGTCGTCCCGTCCACTCCCTGCCTGATGAGGAACTGGCACTGTCTCCCCCGCCCCACCCCAGCGTGGTGCGAAAATCTTGGAGCAGCATCAACGTTGAGGGCGGGGCGTGCCTTCCCTCCCCACGTTTCCCGCCGAGCCCCAGGGGAAGGGCAGGGCCCCCAGAGCTGCTCGAAGAGGCTGGAGCCCCTGGGGGTCAATACACGCCCCGTGCCTCATAACTTTCTGGGGTTGGTTCTGGGCCAACAGAGACCCCCCCCCAAAATGAAACTCCCCATCACGTGATTAAAGTCTTCAGGGCTGAAGTGCTGAGAAAGCCCAATCTGCCGAACCGAGGTGGGTCACTGCTCAACCGCCAAAGGTCGTTATTTTTCTAATTTTCAGGATGATAGGAACCACCTGCTATAGTTGTTAAGCCCCTCCCCCCAGAGAGTCAGGCGACGTGGGGTGTGATTGAGAATCCATTTTCTTTCCCTCACCAAATTCCCCAGGAGATTTCGATCATCCGGCAGGTCTGGAAAACCCTATCGTGAGGTATTTCCCAGGTAATAGGTATTTCTTGTGAGGCAGTAGAGCCCCGAGGAGAAGAATCCCCTCCACCAGCCCGCTCAAAAGGCATCTCGGGAATGTGAGCAAGGGAAATATACCAACGGGCGAGACCTGGAGAGTCAGACTGGTGACCCGAGGACTCGCTCTTTGCCAAGACGCAGTGATATCCCCCAACCACAGCTCCGACCTCATCATCCCTGTCCCACTGGATGCAGCTAAGTGCTGGACGAGTGGCCACCGTACGTCACCTCCTTTCCACCCACTTTAAACGGCAGCATTTATAACGGTTGTGATTGTACATGAGGTGTGCTGGATGGAGGTGGCTGGTGGTTGTAGGAATCACGTACCCAAAGAGAGCAAGGTCACGAGGAGCCATGAGAAGACTTGACCAAGAGGAACAAACCCACTCAAGAATCCTGGACTTGGACTTGCCATCGGCTGGTCCTCTAAGCTAATTCTTCGAGCGATGCTCCTATCCACACCCAAACTCACCCATTCTCCCCAAACATGTATTCAGCGCTCACTATGTTCTAGGCATCGTTTAAGAGCTTTCTACACACCAGCTCATTCAGTCCTCCCAACTGGTACGATTATTATCACTCAGTTACGGGGGGCAGAAACCAGGGCTCAGAGTGGTGAAGAAACCTGCCCGAGGGCAAACAGCCACTCAGTCACGGAGCCAAGACCTGCACGCAGGCCGTCTCTGGAACCTGCGCTCTTACCCGGGGCTCCACGCTGCTTCTCCAGGAAGAGAGCGACACGTGAAAGAGGAAAAGAAAAGGACGCGGCCACATTTCCAAAGAAGATACACATCTCCGGGCAGAGAGAACAGAAAGGGAACAGGAAAACTAGTGTGAAGAAAGACTGCCAACAAAAGCAATCCGCGGGGGATGAACTCCCTCCGGATGAAAAGAAAATAGTAGAGCGAGATGACAACGATCGGAAAGCGAGCGTGTTCACGATCCACAAAAGGCGAAGGAAGAAGCGAATGAGGGTTCAGTGGCTATGGAAGAGGAAATATTAGAAACCCCGGGAATGAAAATATCCTGTCCTTGAAATAAAAACAACAGATAAGGGGAAGCCCTGGACCAAGCACAGTTGAATAAATAATTAGTGCTTTGGAAGACGGAGCTGAGGAATTCACCCAGAACTCAGCACAGGAGAGAAAAGGAAAGGAGAGGAGAGGGGAGGGGAGGGGAGGGGAGGAAAGAAGAAAAGGAAAGAAAAGGAAGAAAAGAAAAGAAAAGAAGAAAAGAAAAGAAAAATTGAAAATTCTGAAAAGGTAATTACCAGACGTGGAAACGAGCGAGTTTGAGAGGCTCCGTCCAAGAAAAGGTTCCAAACGAGGGGCGGAAATGGTGGAAAAGACTGAAGAGATAATACGGGAAAAGTGTCCAGGTTCCTTGGACAGAAAGAGCCCCCCGAACGCTGAGCGGAGTAAATAATAAATCCTCACCTACCCACGCTGTCCGAAATCTGCAGCGCGTCAAGGATACGCAAGAAAATCTTCAAAACTACCAGCGGGAAAAGCGATTTTCCATCTGGTGGGTTCCGGACTCGGAGCGGGACGTGGAAGCTGGATGAATTTGAGCTACAGCCCTTCGGGAAGGGGATGGTGGCAGATGGTGAGAGAGGGCAATTTGCAGGCATTATTTGCACGGGATGTGGGGATGCCGGGGATCCCGTGACTTTCTGACATTTGGCATCCTCCTTCTGAGCAGAGTTCTTCCCTGACGAACCAGGCGGTTCACATACGTGGTTCGTGCCCCTCCAAATCCTGCCCCCAGTTTATTAGCCTAAGGAAGGGTACCCAACCCTTGGTGGCCAGTCACGATAGCTCAGCCCTGGCTTCAGTGAATGGACCTCGTTGGGTGAGTAAGAGCCCTTCCTTGGGATCTTTGACCTTCAGACCAGAGAGAGCAGGTCCAACCTGGTAGCCCTTTGAAGGCAAAGGCGTGGAGCGGAGCTGCGGGCGCTCTTGAAAGCCATGCACGCGGACGATGCCAGGCCGGGAGAGAAGAAGGTCGATCCGTGGCGAAAAACAAAGACGAGAGACAGAGCGCATCTTGCCAACGTGTGCGGATCTGGGGCCAGCTGTATCTCTGCTCTGGGCTTTTGCTGCATCTTCCCTAAACCCTCCTCTTTAAACTTGTGAAACTTACCTCTCTGTTGTTTTCCACCAAATGAATCTTAGTTAATGGACTGGGGAGGTCGACACTTTGTTATTCTTTAGCTAGTTGCATGTTTTCTTTTGGGGAAATGTTTTTGCTTGTTTATCTTCTGGGTCTTGCGTGGTTTTTGTTTGTTTCTTTTAACTATGCGATATTCCCCAACCGAATTTCTGTTCTCCAGATCCCAATCCTCCTCCTTTATTAACCTTTCTCTGCTAAAACGTTTAGATAACGTAACATCCCCGTGCGGATCACAGCTTTATACACGCCGGAGACAAGAACCTCCCTGCTGTCCACTCCTCCTCCTCCCGGTTTATGTCCCCACACTCCAGCAACCACCAGACCCCATCGATTCTACCTTTGGAAATAGTTCTCAGGTCTGCCAACTCACCTGAACCATGACTAAGCCACACATGGACAGGGCTGCAGGCAACGCTCTTTTGTTGCTAAGTGTAACTTGGAACAACTTTTCCGGGGGTAAATTTGGGAATATGTTTCCATACTCTTAAAAATGTTGAGATCTTTGGACCCAGCAATGGCACCCCATGAATAAGGGGAGAGTCAAAAATAAGACTTTTTCTTAATGTTTATTTATGTTTGAGAGAGAGAAGGAAAGTAGGTAGGGGAGGGGCAGAGAGAGAGGGAGACACAGAATCCGAAGCAGCCTCCAGGCTCTGAGACATCAGCACAGAGCCCGACGCGGGGCCCAAACTCGTGAACCACAAGATCATGACCTGATCCGAAGTCAGTCGCTTAACCGACTGAGCCACCCAGGCGCCCCTGTTTATTTATTTTTGAGAGAGAGAAGGAAAGTAAGTAGGGGAGGGGCAGAGAGACAGGGAGACACAGAATCTGAAGCAGGCTCCAGGCTCTGAGCTGTCAGCACAGAGCCCGACGCGGGGCCCAAACTCGTGAACCACAAGATCATGACCTGATCCGAAGTCAGACGCTTAACCGACTGAGCCACCCCTGTGCCCCCAGAGATACGACTTCTTAAAAAACAAGGACATTTACAATAATGACCAAATAAGAGTTCATAAGAGGGAGTGTTGCTTATGATAGAATGTTAAATAAGAAAGGATACGAAACACATCTTTATATACAGTATGGTTCTCATCCCATTAAAAATACATGTCGCATTCTGTGAGCGTGCAAAACTAGATGCCAGCAGTAGGTTTCCTTTCTCCCCGACCTCAGTCTCAAACTGGCTTCCCTTCCGAAGACGAGGCGGGTGAGGTTAGGCAGTGACCACTTCAAGGTCATTCCAGGCTTTTCTCAGTTCAGTGTACAGAGTGCCGAGCGCGGTACAATTTTTAACATCTTCGTGTTGTGCCTTTTGTGATAATGTAGACTCCCCGCTCCCCACAGTTATTGTTCTCCATAACGCGACCCCGCACTTCACAGAATTTCATTTTCATCCCCGTGCAGATCACAGGTTGGTAAGGTTTTACCGTGTTTGTATAGCGACGTAGAAAAAAAAGAGGCAAAGGAAATCCGCTAAAATGGGAATCGTGGTTCATCGGCGGGATGGAAGTTTGTTGACTCTGATATTCCCCCAGATCTTGAAATATTTTTCAAGGTGGAATGGCCAACGGCTGCTTAGCATGCCAACATCCGGAATCCCTACTCTTAATCAAATCCCTGTTCTTAAACGTTTAGGTAACTTGCCATTTTCCACTCTCGGAAGCCACACCGCGGTGAGCGTCTTGGCGTCTACATCTCTGTGCCAGCTGGGTCCTGCAGAATTCTGCAGACGTGACCGCCACAGGCTCTTGCCTTCCAGAGCATCTCCTCCCTGGTAGAGAAGAGCAGACATTTAGAGAAAGGACTATAAAGTGAGACCGAAGGTGGGAAGTGCCTGATTAGGCACTTCCAATCGAGGCAGCGAGCAGGCTGCCTGGAAGAGGGGGGCCTTGGAACCAGGCTTCTCAGACAGAGGGCTGGGGAGCGGCCACAGAAAGCTGACCTTAGTGAGTTACCCCAGTGGCACCCGGGAGCTGGGGAAACAGGCCTTTGCAGCACAGCCCAAGAATCGGGGCCGCGGTCTGCGGGTTTCCCCATCCTCCTTCCAGCCCCATCCAAGTCCGCTCTACCCCGGTGCGCCCCTGTGTGTGTGTGTGTGTGTGGGGGGGTGTTTCTACAGCCCCTCCCGCCCCCAGGGGAGCAGGCCAGAGGGGCTATTCCCTGACAGTCCCTGAGCCATATGGCAAGCCCACAGGCGCTGGGTCCCCAGCTTCCAGCACCTCCCGCCAAACCCCGGCTCCTGGGGTCGAAGGAATGTTGAGTAATCTTTGGAATTTTTCAGCGAGAAACAAGCACTTTTGAATTCCGTTCAGGCCTCCTGAGCTGGGCACGCCGCCCAGCGCCTGGAGCCCCGAGTCTTCCTGGTCGGACATCTGGGAGCGCCGGGGGACTTTTCGGTGTTTGTTTTCTCCTCCCGCTGGCGGGGCCGGAGGACACCATGACAGTGAGGTCATGGAACCCTGCCCCGCTGCTCCCACGGGTGGCGAGGCAGCCAGGATCTCGCAGGCCCCAGCGGTTTGCGCGTGCTGGGGGCTGGGCGGGGTCTGGAAGGATCGTGGGGCAGAGCCCCGTCTGCACCCCTCAGGGCCTCCCCACCGCACCGCGGCCGGGTCTTATCCCCGACTCCGGGGCCCGGCCTCGGCCAATGGCCTCCCGGCTGCGCTCTCTGCCCAGCTTCCCGGAGGCTACGGGGACGTGTGGCCAGCCTGGTTGGGACTTGCTGGCAAGAACCGAACAGTGTCGTGTAACTAGTTCTCAGATCAAACGGCGCTTCAGGGAAACCGTCCCGACACCCGCACCCCAACCCCTTGGGTAAAGTCAAGTTCCCTCGTAGACATTTTCACGCCCCCCTGGGCCTCTCCTTCTAGGCTCTTGCCTCTGGGGTGAATCACAAGCACCGTGCATTCACTTCATGTCTGTGTCACCCACGGTAGGTTCTGTGACGGCAAGCGTCCCGTCTGCCTCGTTCCCTGCTGTATCCCCGATACTGAGCACAGCACCTGACACGTGGTAGGTACTCGATGAATTTCATTATGCCCAGCAAAGCTCGCCCCTCTCGGAGCCTTGTTTCCCCGTCTTCCGGCTTCCCCAGCATCCTCCGCAACCAGTCAGGAGACCGAAGGGTCTTGGTTTCACTGAAAGTACATGTATGTTAACTAGCTGGAATTTAAATAAGAACTTAAAAAAAAAAAAAAAGCTCCTTTGTCTGTGATCAGATTGCAAGTCCTCCAGAAGGGTGACCTTTGCAGATACCAGCTGTGTCAACAGCACCCTCTGCCCCCCGTTTCGGGTCCCTTTGTCATTCTGGCTCTGGGGCAGGGCCTGACTCCCCCTGCACACGTCCCATTTATTTTAGGTCCCTTTAAAGTTCGTAAGGCCATCACACTGGTGTTTCTACCGCACCTCCCAACAGGATTCGAAGGCGTCACCCTTCCCATTTTACGGAAGACGGAACTGTCCCCCCCAAATCGGTCTTCGCTATGTCATGTCGGGGAAATCTCGGGGTTCGGGGTCTAGCTCCAGGGGCAGGAGGGCGAAGGAGGAAAGCGGTGGAGAGTGGGAGGTTGGCGGCCGGGAAGGAGGGGACCCAGGCCTGCCACTTGAGGCGAGAATGTAGACATCACAGAAGGTGCTGGAAACAAGATACAACCTACATGCTCCGAAGACTGGAGCAGCATCCCTGCGCTTTGTAAACCAGAACGTTTTTATGTTTCTTATGTTCTCTCTATTCATTTCCCTTAATTCTCTCCCATAGCAGGAAGTAGTAAAAACTCGGGAAAGTTCCAGCTGGCTCTCGCTGCGCAGAGGGGAACCAAGGGAATGGCTTTGCATCTATGCTTGCGCCAGAATGTTGACAGGGGGCAGCACCTCAGGGCAGGAGAATCAAAAAGGAGAGGGGGGGGTGAGGGGACAGGGGAGCCGTTATTTTCACCCCACGGCACCCCCACCATGACCCCAGGCGCCTGGAAAGGATCCAAACTTAAGGATAAAAAACCTGGGGTTTTCTGTCATTAAAAGCAGTCGCCTGCCTTGGCCACGTCACAGGGTTGTTAGGAGATCCCGTCACTCACACGAGTATTTATTGAGTTCTAGGTGCCTGGGCCACCAAATTGAAGACCTTTGTGTGCCTTCTGTTCTAGAGAGTAGACAGACCACAGACATTAAACGGAAGAAATCAGTCAATCACGTGGTATGCTGGCCGGTGTTCAGTAGCGCGGGAGCAGGGGGAGGGCGGGAAGGGGTTCCGGGCTCGGGCGGGTGCGGCGTTACCGGTGGTGATCCAGGTGGGCCTCGGAGGGCAGGGGACACCCGGCCGCAGGTGTCGGGGACCATGCCCCCCGGGCAGGTCACGAGCCTCCGCGCCCTGCACGCCGAGGACCGGGGTCGGTCAGCGAGGCTGGGGCAGGGGCGATGACAGGGAGAGCGGTGGGAACAGAGGCCGGAGAGGCGAGGGCGGCCAGGTCAGGAGCAGGGTCACACAAACCCGGAGCCACGGAGGCGGTTTGCCGGCTGCCGCTAAGCTGAGGAAAGACCGAGGAGGCGGGGGAGGAGGTGGGGTGTTGGCTACAGGGAGAGACCTAAGGACTTGCTGATCATTTTCCGGGGTGGGGGGTGGGGGTGAGAGGACAGGGACTCAGCGCTGACTCCACAGAGTTTGGCCTGAGCTCCTGGAAGGACGGAGGTGCCATTAACCGAGGTCCTGGGTGTCGTCGGAGCCGCTGACCACCTACCCCGGGCCAGGATCCGGGTCAACCGCTCTGCACCCTGATCCCATTCCATCCTTACAACCCCAGGAGGTAGGAACTAATGCTCTCAGCCCGGAGAGGGTAACAGACGGACCACCGGCACTCAGCGTGCAAGGGGCAAGCCCCGGACGCCTCGGGCCGGTCTGACCCACAAGATAGACGCGATTGCCTCGTTCCCGGGGTTCGGGACAGCAGCTCCCTCGCCTCGCCTCGGTTTGGCTTTGTACTTCACCCCGTCTTTCCCCTGCACCAAGCTGCCTCAAAGCTGCGGAGCTCCTAAGGCCCGCTGTTTCATACGGGCCGGGGACTTCCCTGGGATATGCTTCACGCCTCCTTATTTGGATGTCTGAAATTAAGCGGGGAGAGGCCAGGTTTAGGATGTTTGGGGACTTCATCAGAGGCCCCGGGTAGACAGGTGGGCTGAGTCAGGGAGGCGACAGGTGGGGGAGAAGGCAGATTCGGCAGCTGCTGCTGCTGCGGCAAAAATCTGGGATTCCTGCGAGCACAGTCACCCTTCCCGCCATCACTGCGCAAGCGCACGTGTGTTGGGGGGGCTACTTTCCCACGCTCAGGGTTGCCTTTGCCCTTCCAGACCCCCACGTTCACAGCGTACAGGCAACACACGTGGACCCAGAGACCTGACCCTGATCTCACTTGCATGGGCGCGCGCGCGTGCGTGCACGCACGCACGTGTGTGTGCGTGTGTGTGTGTGTGTGTGTAGGGAGGGGGGATTGAGAGGGTGGAAATTCACAAGCACCGCGCTTCTTCAGGGGTCAGAACGCCTGCCACCTCAGCCCTGTGATACCCTGGACCACTTCTTTTATTTTTTAAAAATGTTTATTTATTTTTAAGAGAGAGAGAGAGAGAGACGGAGTATGAGAAGGGGCAGAGAGACAGAGGAAGACACGGAATCCAAAGCAGGAACTAGGCTTTGAGCTGTCAGCACGGGGCCAGACACGGGGCTTGAACTCACAAGCCGTGAGATCATGACCTGAGCCAAAGTCAGACGCTTAACCGACTGAGCCACCCAGGCGCCCCTTCCTGGACCTCCTTTTAAGGGTGACTTCAAACAAGACACAGAGGTCCTTCCTCTGTGTATCAGTGCAGAGGTCCACCCGTCCAGGGCTGAGTCCTAAGCAAAAGCTCCAGCCCCCCCGGCCGCGAGCCCAGGCTAGGAGTTTCTGGATGCATCCTCGCTGAAGCTCGGCCGAGGAGTCGGCCATAGAAGCCTGCTGCCTGCCTGAGTCACAAGGGAGGTTTTAAACCTGTATAAACACCTATTCTGCGGTCGGCACTTTCACACACACACACACACACACACACACACACACACACACACACACACGCCCTGCTTTCTCGTAGGGATTATCCCCAGTTAAAGGAAACTGAAGTTCAGAGAGGTCAGGAGAGGTTCAGAGGCCACACAGCTGGGGCTCCTGATTGTACCCTCAGCTGCCCGACTTCAAGGCTCCAGAGGCCCCAGATCTTTGACGGCTCCAGCATCCGTTCCTCAGCCCCCACTACCCCTCCTTCCTGACCGGGCCCACGAGTCTGCTGAGGAGTGGTTCTGGGCCAGTCTGGCTTCCTCGCCGGAGTCCTCAGATGGGGGCAAACCTGCAGAGATGGCCTAAGCCTTGGGACAAGGAAAAGGGGTGTTGCACTGACATAGTGTGGGGGCTTTTTTTTTTAATGTTTATTTATTTTTGAGAGAGAGAGACAGAGTACGAGCAGGGGAGGGGCAGAGAGAGAGGGAGACACAGAATCTGAAGCAGGCTCCAGGCTCTGAGCTGTCGTCACAGAGCCTGACGCGGGGCTCGAACCCACAGGCTGTGAGACCATGACCTGAGCCAAAGTCGGGGGCTTACCCAACTGAGCCACCCAGGTGCCCCAGCTTTGGGATGTTTTTGGCGTCCCTGTCCTTCGGGGCAGAGAGCAGACAAGGACTGGGCATGGGGCAAGAAAGAGTACCTCTCTCCTTGGGAGGTGGTCCTGGGGCTGAATGGGGCAGCCTCTGTCCCTCCGATATCCCTAGACCGGTTCTCTCCCTGTTCCCTGAAGCCTCCACTCCAGAGCCAGGGCACCCAGCCCCCAGGGCTCCCTTTCAGCAAGGGGGAGGCTGGACTTTTCTATCAGGCCTCCTGCTGAGCTTCTGCCTCCTTTCCGCCTTTCTTTGAGCGTCTCCCCTCTGCCCAGGCCCCTGGACCCGTATCCACTTTCCCCCTTGGTTGCTGGGACTGACGTGCTATGCCCCTCCCAAGGGTACCTCCTGCCCCGTGAGGCCCTGTGCAGAGAGCACTTATCCCAAAGGACAGAACTGCTAGCCAGGGGCTTGTCTGACCTCACAGAGGGACACTCGACAGGGCAGAGCCTGCCCCTGACTTTGCCGAACCTTAACGGAGGTTTAATCTCCTGGGTTCAGGCCTTTAGGACCTCGGGAGGCCAATTCAGAGGTGCTAAGAGCCCCAGATTCTCAGCCCTGAGATTTGGGAGGGGGCGGGGGGGACGTTGAGCACGATGAGACTCAGGCATCTGGGGTGCGGCAGGACACACGCTTTGACTGCTTAACATGCTCTCGGCTCGCCGCAAAGTCCTCCCTTCTCAACTGCCCCCCCAACTGCCCCCTGCCCGGTCCGTGGCTCCGATTCCCTGTGTGGGGAGCTGCCTCAAAGAGCTAGGGGATTCGTGCATGGGCTAGGCCCTGGTGGAGGCCAGAGATGGAGCCCGGGCCGGGGGGTGGGGCGGGGGGTGGGACAGGCACACAGACAGCCTCTGTTGGCCCCGGCGGCAGGAGAACACTGGCTGGAGCGAACACTGTTGTTTGCAAATAAACAGCGTCAGGCTGCGGGGAACAGCTCATCTTTGTACTGTTTGCCGCCGCTGAGGCTCCTGCGGCCCCCCGCCCCCCCCCCCCGCCCATGCCCAGCTAGGGTCCTTTCCTTGCCTCCTTGCCTACTGCCCCTTGTGAAAGGGGGTGGGAGGGGTCGGGGGACAGTGGTGAGGTGAAGCCCAAGACTGGGCACCTGGTCTCCAGGCTTGAGGATGCGGTTTCCGGCCCCGATGGCCTCTCGGGTGTGACCTTTTGTACCTACCGATCATGGGAAGTTGACTTGGGCTTCCAGGCCCCACGCCCATCCCCGCTGGCCTGGACCTCTGCCCCCACCTCAGTGAGTACTCGGAGGCCTTCTGCCTAGCAGCTGGGCTGCGGCTCTGTGCCATGCCCTGGTGTGCGGATAAAGAACCTGAATCCAGAGACGTTAGGTGACTTGTCCGAAGTCGCACAGCTGATGAGTAGCTTGAACTGGCTGGCTCTCCGTACTCTTGGAAGAATCCTCTTCCCATGTTTTTATATGGGTCCCTCCCAGACCCCGGCCCACCCAGGAAAGCCCGGGCGGGGCTGAGACGAGCGCTCTCTGTACACATGTGGTGCTTATCAAGCCAGCGAGCGTCGCCTCGCAGGATTTCGCAATGTGTTCTGGTCACCCCGGTGGACTTGGGGCCGCAGGAGGGCAGGGACCCTCCTTACGCCGCTCTTACCGCCACCCAGGTCACTGCCACCCCCATGCCCAGAGTCGGGGCGCAGCGAACACTGCTCAGTGAGGGGGTGGGGGCGGTCGGCGAGGGCCTGGAGGAGAAACAGGCGGAGGCCTCAGGCCTTCCGCCTCCGAGGGAGCAGAGGCATGAGCTGGGCAGGAAGGCGAGGCGGGAGATGTTTGTAGGAACAGGGCTTGTAAAGCTGGGAGTGGCCAAATTCATTCAGATGGGCCTCGGAGCGGCCAGTTCACAGAACCAGCTGACATGCTCAGAACCGGAGGCCGGGGACATCTCCCAGGAGGGGCCGGAGGAGGAAGGCCGGCCGGCAGCAGCAGGGGCAGGACCAGGCACCGGAGGCACTGAGCTGGCAGAGGGTGCCACGTGGAGTTTTGTGGGCCCTCGGGGAGCAGGCGGCTGGGGCTTTTCAAGCAGGCCTTCCTTCTAGGATTAATTAACCCCTGCTACTCTCCACCCAGCCCGCCAGGCAGCCCGGCAACTGGCACGGCTCCAGGCTTCCCATGAGCCCAGCTTGGTGCTAGGAGCCGGGCTGGGGTGGGGGAGGCAGACACCAGAGATAGAAGCCAGTGTCTGCCTTCCAGAGGCCTGTAAAATAGGAGGGGACAGCCACCAGCACACACAAATCAGACCACAGTAAGAATGGCTAAATAGCCAACCATGGGTGACCAAATACAATAGGAGGCAGCGGGGGAGGGTCCTATCTGCCGCGCAGGGACATCAGGCATCTGGTCTTTTATTTCCATTCTTTCCTTCTACCACCCCTCCCTCTCCCGCCCTGCCCCTCCCCCTCCCCCCTAACACACACA